>JACEIK010003267.1:2204-19400 GCA_018107945.1 Datura stramonium | reverse complement strand
ACGAAGATGGGATGGAGCATTCCCCATATGAGGCTGATCAGCATAGCATTACAGATACAGATACAGATACAGAGTATAGAGTACAGTACAGGAGTCCTCCGGACCCAGACACAGTTATATATATTAGAGGTCATAGTCCGAGCTGGAGACCCAGGGGAATCCATAAGAGGTGCTCGTAGTTGGTAGGCGAGTGGAGTGATTTACTTTTGGATGGTTTTGACCTGGGTAGGGGTATATAGACTGTGTGTTGGTTTGCACCTTCCGGCTTATGGGGCTGGTATAGGTCCTTGTATGTTATATATGTATATACATGTTATTTATTAGCTGATAGATAGTAGGTTGCCACGTCGATAGGTATGCTTCTACCTTACCTTCAATACAGATAAGCTTACTTCAGATCCCGCCAGCCCTGACAGTTTCAGATACTTTCTGCTATTCAGAACTACTAGTGTTGTTGCTTATATTCAGTTATGCTCAATTTGGTTTACATACTCGGTACCAGTGGTACTGACGCCCGTTTGGGGCTTTGCATTACTTGCCTGCAGGTACCCATAGACGAGGAGCCGACCCCTCGTGATCCCAGCAAGCGTAGAGTCATCAACTCCTGTCATCCGGAGTTTGATATTCAAAGGTCTATTCTATTTTCTTTTGTTTTATAGTACGGGTAGGTCGGGGCCCTGTCATGACCATCTTATCAGTATTCTTAGAGGCTTGCAGACTGTATATATTTTCCTGTGATTAGTTGTGCCAGTCGTGTGAGGTCGTGCGTATGTTTAGTTATTTATGTTGGCCGTGTGGGGCCTTATCCATTTAGTAGTTGGTGACCTTGCCGGTCATAGAGTAGTTTAGCTTCTGATTCAGTTCTCAGTGAAAACTAGTCAGCATGGTGTCCTTGTCGGCCCGCATAGGTTCCCTTATATTGATACGATTCTTGTTAGCTATTGTTGTTGTATAGGTGGCTATAGGCCTAGACGGCCGGGGGCTGTATTTACAGCCGCTATATAGCCCGTTGATTCTGTGAATCAGAGTTAGAGCCAGCCAGGCACCAGAAGTGCTTAGGCTTAGTAGTCTAGCAGTTCAAGTCCTAGTAGGGCAGCAGGTGCCAGTCATACCCCCCAAGGCCGGGTGTGACAGCCCCGAGAGACTCCAAGTCAACCTATGGCATGAACATGCATCCAACTCAATCAATAAAAATTAAAGATTGACATAATAAGTACAGTGGAAGTCTAAACACAACATAGCATTAAAATACATACACGAATCTGAAGTTGATTATACACTATGTTTGAAAAGCCTCTAATTCTGATGAGTTGATGGGACAAGACCTCAACTAGCTCTCTAAGTATGAAACTGAAAAAATATAAAGATAACTGATAACGAGTGGTCCTCGGGAGATAAGGACTCACCACTGAAGTTGGATGCTGACTCCGGAAACTAGCTAGAGATGAGGCTGGGTCTGAAGAATGGAGCCTGTATCATAAAACGATACAACATAGAGTATGCGGTTAGTATATGAAATGTACTTAGTATGTTAGGTAAGTAAAACCACTTCAGTAAGTAAAATCATTAAAACATGCATAATATAAAACATAATAAAAATAAGAACCTGAGAGTAGGGCTTGCATGCTATTTCTGAAATCATGATTTGAACATAACTGAATATCACAAATAAATCGAATGACCCAAAACTAAAATATGATAATCATAAGTAAACCTGAACATTGGGTCAAACTTGCTTTAGAACATATACACACACACACACGCACACACATCATGAATGATAAACATGCATAATCAAAATCATGAGGAATAATGGGAGACTCGTCATATAACCGACATTATTACCATAGAGCTTACGTGGGTCTGACTATCACATTCAAGTGGGAAGAGACGTCCAAAGCTTTGCCAAGGCTAAGGACGCTACCATGATATCAATATCAAGCTGAAGGAACCCTTGGGGTAGGGGAAATCTCCGAAGGAGGTCCAAAATAATCTGAACATACCTATGTTGGCTCGTAGTTCTGAGACATAGGGTTGACTGACCCTTAGCCTACTCGGTGATAGACACTACTTCCAAAAATATGCATATGTTCTCTATTGTTTTTCAATGAAGCAAACCATCGTCTAGTGGCGAAGATGAATAATTATGCACATATAAAATCTGAAATCATACATGAGGAGCCTTGGCTCAAACCATACCGAAAGCTAAACATAATTAGGAGTCTTGACTTAAAATATAATGTGATAAGCTAATTCATGAAATCATAATTCATTCTTGAACATATGGGCTTGTCCAATACATAAACATACTTGAAAATACTTAACTCACTTGAAAACATGTTTTTCATCATAAACATCTTATCATACTTGAACATACATCATGGATCTCAACTTTCATGAATTTCTCATGGATGGGCATCATAGTTTATAAAACTTTAAAACATGATTTAAAATTGAAAATATTGTTAAACTTTCCCATGAATCATAATTCAATAATAAAAAACATACTTAGATCATACCCATGGTAGAAACTTAGCAAATTCATGCATTGGGTTAAAACCTCATAGGATCAACATATAGATTTTCATGAATTAGAGAGGGATTGGGCATGGGTGTGAACAAATTCACCCATTCATAACCCTACATGCCTGAGAGAATCTGATTCTACAACTTCTCTGATTGCCCAAGGAAGAATTGAGAAGAATTTGGAAGGAATTAATCTTGATCACCTCTCTAGCCCTCTAAGAATGCATGCATGAATAGGAATAGCTTAGAATGAACTTACCCCTCTTAAAACTCATTATTCATAGCTTAAAACGACGTAGATTAGGCCTTAGGATGATAGGAATTATGGAAAAGCCCTTAGTAAAATCGTAGGGAAAAACTGACAGCCAGTCCTAACGAGGAACTGGACGAGTCGTCGTCCAAGGCCATGAGTTGTGGCCACCATCCGTCCTGTACACTGTCACAAACTCAACACCTGTCACCATGGGGCACATGAAAATTCATTACTGGTGACCACGACTCGTGGTCACCTTCCTTCATCCTCACTGCCGAAAACCACTGGAGGTCATCACGGGTGACACCACGGCGTGTGGTGCTTCAATGAGTCGTGGTGAGGACCCATTAAGTACACTACCCTATACTACCTTTTTCTTCAGCCATCCCTGACCACAGGTGTCCTAACGACTCGTGGGGGCTGACCACAACTCGTGGTCACCCTAACTTGGAAATTTCCAACAAGTCAACACTCCTCACCATGAGTCACTTAATGACTCGGGGTCAACCTGATGGGTCACAGGACAACTCATTCTGTGATCTGGTCTAGAAAATTCTTTTTTCTCTATTTCAACTCCCAGGTCTGATCTTAGGGCTTTTAGAGCATTACAATATCTCCCCCCTGGGAACATTCATCCTCAAATGTTGGAAAACATACAGAAAAGCAAAGAATGCAATCATCACATTCAAATACTGACCATATAAGCTAAAAACTGACGAAATGACTGACTCTGATTAGAATTACATGACTGAACTGAATTCATGAATCATACATACGTCCATTTACATGGAAGAAACCTAGTTACATAAGCTGAACATGACACTGAATAGAGTTTTTGGGCAAAAACTAATACCACAAGCTGGAACTGAGCCGGTAGGGAATAAATGTGGGTATCTAGCCATAATATCTGTTTCGGCTTCCCATGTAGCTCCCTCAACATGTTGATTTCTCCACAAAACCTTAACTAAATCTATTCCTTGTTTCTTAGCTTTCAAACCTTATGGTCTAGTATTTCCACTGGAACCTCCTCATAACTAAGGCTATCTCTCACACCAATACTGTCTACCGGAACAGCTAGAGTTGGATCACCCAAACACTTCTTTAGAAGTGATATATTGAAAACTGGATGGACTGAAGCTAATTATGAGGGCAACTCTAATTCATATGCTACCTTGCTAACCCGTTTCACAATCCGGTACGGGCCAACATAATGGGGACTGAGTTTCCCTTTCTTTCTGAATCTCATCACTCCCTTCATGGGAGACACCTTCAGAAACACCCAATCATCCACTTAGAACTCGATTTGTCTCCTTCTCACATCAGGATAAGACTTTTGGCGACTCTGAGCTATTTTCAACCTGTCCCGTATGAGCTAAACCTTCTCCATGGCCTCATGGACTGAATCTGGTCCTATCATCACAGCTTCACCGACATCAAACCAACCAATAGGCGATCTACATCTCCGCCCATAAAGAGCCTCAAACAGAGCCATCTGAATGGTGGAAGGATAGATGTTATTGTACGTGAAATCAATGAGTGGAAAATGATCATCCCAACTACCCTTGAAGTCAATCACACATGCTCCCAATATGTTCTCGAGAGTCTGAATTGTTCGCTCTTTTTGACCATCCGTTTGCGGGTGAAATGTTGTATTGAGCTTGACCTGAGTACCAAGCCCCTTTTGAAGTGATCTCCAAAACTGAGAGGTAAACTGAGTACCTCAGTCTGATATCATGGACAAGGGCACACCATGAAGTCGAACCAGCTCTCGGATGTATAGCTAGGCATAATCCTCCATTGAATTAGTGGTTTTGACCGGTAGAAAATGAGCTGCTTTGGTCAACCTGTCTATGACCACCCAAATGGAGTCATATTGTCGACGAGTGCGAGGAAACCCTGTGATGAAGTCCATATTAATATCCTCCCACTTCCAAGTAGGGATACTGATGTCTTGAAGCACACCCCCTGTCTCTGATGCTCAACCTTCACTTGCTGACAATTGGGACACTTAGCCACAAATTTTGCAATATCCTTCTTCATGCCATTCCACCAATAGACTTCCCGTAGGCCACGGTACATCTTGGTGGCACCTGAATGTATGGACTACTTGGAACCATGAGCCTCGTGCAACATCTAATTTCTCAAATCACTAATGTCCGGGACACACAAGTGACCCTGATATCGAAGCACACCATCTCTCCCTTTGGAGAAGACCTCTACCTTCTGATTCTGAATGGATTCCTTTAACTTTACAAAAATAGGGTCCAATTCTTGTCTAGCTTTCACATCAGACCCCAAAGATGATTTTGACCCATCCTGAACTATAACACCACCATCAGTTGAGTCAACCAAACGAACTCCCAACCGTGCAAGTCGATGCACATCCTTCACCAGCTCTTTCCTCCCCTCATCTACATGGGACACACTCTTCATAGATAGTCTATTAAGTGCGGCTGCTACTACATTGGCCTTACCCGGATGATAAAGGACACTCAGATCATAATCCTTGAATATCTCCAACCACCTCCTTTGGCGTAGATTTAGATCCTTTTGGGTAAACACATATTGTAGGCTCTTATGGCCCATAAACACATCTGCATAGACCCTGTGCAAATAGTGTCTCCAAATCTTCAAAGCAAATACCATCGCTGATAATTCAAGAACATAGGTTGGGTAATTCTTTTCATGAACCTTTAGTTTCCTGGAAGCATATGCTATAACCTTGCCATGCTGCATCAATACATCACCAAGACCGATCCTGAAAGCATCGCAATACACCACAAACCCATCAGTACCCTCGGGTAGAGTTAACACCAGTGCTAAGGTGAGTCGGGTCTTCAACTCCTAAAAGCTCCTCTCACAAGCCTCCGACCTTTGGAACTTCACTTTCTTTTGGGTCAATTTGGTCAATGGCACTGCAGTAGATGAAAAATCCTCAACAAATCTCTATTAGTATCTAGCTATACCCAAGAAACTCCTGATGTCTGAAGGATTCACCAGTCTAGGCCAATTCTTCACCGCTACTATCTTTTGAGAGTCCACCTTTATACCCTCACTTGACACCACATGGACAAAATATTCCACTGAGTTCAACAAGAACTCACACTTGTTGAATTTAGCATATAATTGGTGATCCTTGAGTGTCTATAGAACCACCCTCAAATGAGCGGCACGCTCCTCCTTGCTCCAAGCATATATCAGGATGTCATCGATAAACACAATTATGAACATGTCCAAATATGGATTGAACATCCTGGTCATCAAATCCATAAAAGTTGCAGGAGCATTCGATAGTCCAAAAGACATAACTACAAACTTGTAATGAACATACCGTGTCTTGAAGGATGTCTTCGAAATATCACCCTCTCGAACCCTGAGTTGATGGTATAAGAATTTGAGATCTATCTTCGAAAATCACTTGGCACCCTGAAGCTTGTCAAATAAATCGTCAATTTTGGGGAGTGGATACCTGTTCTTTATAGTGACCTTTGATCAATTGCCAATAATCGATACACATACAAAGAGAACCATCTTTCTTTAAGACAAAGAGTACTAGTGCACCCCATGGGGATTTGCTCTGTCTGATGAAACCCTTGTCTAACATGCCCTTCAGCTGCTCCTTCAACTCCTTTAACTCGACTAGGGCCATTTCGTAAGGAGAAATAGATATAGGCTGCGTATAGGGAAGAAGGTCAATACCAAAATCAAACTCCCGCTCGGGAGGGATTCTCAGTAGATCATGTGGGAAGACATCTGGATATTCACACATTACTGGAACTGACTGGTTAGTCGGGGTCTCGAACCTAGCATCCTTAACCCTAACTAGATGGTACATGCAACCTTTAGAGATCATCTTTCTGGCCTTAAGGTAGGAAATGAAACAACCTACAGGCACAGCTAAACTACCCTTCCATTCTAAAATGGGCTCTCCGGGAAATTGAAACTCTACCGCATGGGTTTAACAATTAACTAAAGCATAGCATGCAAATAGCCAATCCATGTCGAGGATAACATAAAAATAGGTCATGGATAACTCTACTAAATCCACTGAGGTGATTTTCTGAAGAACTGTTACCAGGCAATCTCTATACACCCGTCTAGCTATAACTGAATCACCGACTGGATTAGAGACTGAGAAGGGGTTCTGACATGATTTTGGGACTGACTCCGAAACTACTAGCAATGTAAGGCGTCATAAAAGACAAAGTATCCCCTGGATCTAACAAAGCATAAAGTATCAAGGTGAAAAACTCGTAACATGCCACTGACTACATCGGGGGAGATCTCATGCTCCTGGGGGATGCTAGGGCATAAAATCTGTTCTGGCGTTGTTCCACTCGCACTAGTAGATTCCCCCTGCTGAGATGGGCGTGCTGGTGGAGCTGCTGAACTGGAAGATAGGCCTTGGCCCCTATCATGGCCCTGTCTAGCTACTGGGCAATCTCTGAGCATATGTCAGGGCTTCCCACACCTAAAGCAAGTACCTATACTTGCCAAAACCTGATCCGTGTGCCTCCGCCTACACCGATTGTAAACTGGAATACTAGAATCTGCGGGCCTACTGCTCTGGCCCCTAGAGCCTGATGCTCGTCCCCTATGGTCATGCCTAGGTATGATGGCACACTCACCGCTAAAGATACTAGGGCTGAAGATCTCTGGTGGGACTGTTGTCGGTGCCCACCACCTGGTCTCAGCTGAGAGAACCTATAACTATCTGTCCTTGGCCCTCTTAGCTCCTCTCTCTCCCTTAGATGCACCACCTCGATCTAGTGGGTGTACAAAACTAACCAAGGAAAACCCATATCCTGTTGGAGCATGGCGGTTCTGCAATCCTTGTCTAGATAGTCCGCCACCCTATGAACAATCCTGCTCACTCGAGCCCTATCATCAACCACTAACTCCAGGGCGTACATTTTTTGACGAGTGAACTCTAGGGCATACTCCTGCACAGTCATATTTCCCTGCTTTAGATTCATGAACTTGGCCCCCTTTAGCTCCTTCATCTCACGAGGGAAAAACCAATTTAGGAAAGCGATATGAAACTTTTCCAAATTGATAGGGCCTGCTCCGACTGCCCTATTATCCTTCCAATGTTTAAACCAAATGTATGTGACTCCTTTCAACTAATATAAGGCCAAATTAGCACACTCCTCTCCAGTCACCCCCATGAACTGGGTGATCTTCTAAATCTCATCAAAAAACTCATGTGAATCCTTGTCCACCTTTGACCCAAGAAACTCTGGTGGGCTCATTCTTAGGAGATCTCTGACTCATGCTGCCGCTGCATTCATTTTTGTGGGACATGCGCTACTTCCTGCTGGTCGACCTAGGCGGTCAAGGCCCGTGCTAGCATCTAAATTGTTGCCCTGAATTTTGCATGGGCAACCGACTCCGGTGCAAGGTGTTCAAGGACTGGTGGGGCCTGTTGGTGCCCGCCTCCATTGCCATCATAGTGGCCATTTCCATTTCCGTTTCTTTTATCGTTAACTCTGTGGGGAGGCATGATTCTGCAATCACGAATAGCATGAGTTAGGAGGATAGAGAGACATTTCACTGCACGATATAGATCATGAAATAAGGGAATATTTCCTAAACGTCTCGTTGCCTCTTCGTCATAAGTGTGACATGCTTCACACCCACGAAAAAGAATCTACTTAACGCAGCTTTGAGACACCCAAAGACACTTTAAAACCTAATGCTTCTGATACCATGTTTGTCACAACCCAAACATAGGCCTGGATCGAGACACGGGACAAGGAGCCTAGAGAGACTTCAAGTCAACTCATGGCATGAACATACATCTAACTCAATCAATAAAAATGGAAGATCGACATATTAATCAAAGCGGAATTCTGAACACAACATAGCATTAAAATACATACACGAATATGAAGCTAATTATACACTATGTCTGAAAAGCCTCTAATTCTGTTGAGTTGATAGGACAAGACCTCAACTAGATCTCTACGTCTGAAACTGAAAATATAAAGATAACTGATAACGAGTGCTCCTCGGGAGATGAGGACCCACTGAAGTTGGATTCTAACTCCGAAAACTAGCTAAAGACGAGGCTGATTTTGAAGATTGGATCCTGTATCATAAAATGATACATCAAGAGTATGCAGGTAGTACGTGGAATTTGCTAAGTATGTAAGGGAAGTAAAACTACTTCAGTAAGTAAAATCATTAAAACATGCATAATATAAAACATAATCAAAATACTAATAGGGCTTGCATGCTATTTTCTGAAATTATGATCTAAACATAACTGAATATCACAACTAAATCGAATGACCCAAAGCTGAAATCTAATAATCATAAGTAAACCTGAACATTGGGTCAAACCTACTTTAGAACAATTACACACACACACATATATCATGAATGATAAACATGCATAACAGAAATTATGAGGAACAATAGGAGACTCGTCATATAACTGACATTACCATGATAGAGCTTATGTGGTCCCGACTATCACACTAAAGTGGGCAGAGCCATCCAAAGCTTTGTCAAGGCTAAGGACGCTACCATGATGTCGATATCAAGCTGAAGGCCCCCTTGGGGTAGGGAAAGCTCCAAAGAAGGTTCTAAATAATCTGATCATACCTACGTTGGCTTGTAGTTTTGATGCATAGGGTTAACAGACCCTTAGCCTACTCGGTGCTAGAAACTACTCCAGAAAAAATGCATATGCTCTCCATCATTTTTCAACGAAGCTGACCATCATCTAGTGACGAAGTTGAATAGTCATGCACATATAAAATTTGAAATCATACAGGAGGAGCCTCTACTCAAACCATACCAAAAGTTGAATATAATTGGGAGTCTTGACTCCAAATACCATATGGAAAGCTAATTTGTGAATTCATAATTCATACTTGAACATATGGGCTTGGCCAATACTTAAACATACTTGAAAATACTTAACTCACTTGAAAACATGATTATGGACAAGGGTAACTTGAAAACATGCTTTTCATCATAAACATCTTATCATACTTGAACATACATCATGGATCTCAACTTTCTTGAACTTCTCATGGATGGGCATTATAGTTTATAAAACTTGAGAACATGATTTATAATTGAAAACATTGTAAAACTTGCCCATGAATCATATTTCAATAATGGAAACATACTTAGATCATACCCATGGTAGAAACATAGGAAATTCATGCATTTGGTTAAAACCCCATAGGATCAACATATAGATTTTCATTAATTAGAGAGGGATTAGGCATGGGTGTGAACAAGTTCACCCATTCATAACCCTACATACCTGAGAGAATCCGATTCTACAACTTCTCTAATTGCCTAAGGAAGAATTGAGAAGAATTTGGAAGGAATTAAGATTGATCACCTCTCTAGTCCTCTATGCTTGCATGCATGAATAGGAATAGCTTAGAATGAACTTACCCCTATTAAAACTCATTATTCATAGCTTAAAACGATGTAGTTTAGGCCTTACGATTATAGTAATTATGGAAAATCCCTTAATAAACTCGCAGGGAAAAACTGACTACCAGTCCCAATGAGGGACTAGACGAGTCGTCGTCCAAGGCCACAACTCATGGCCACCATCTTTCCTGTACACTATCACAAACTTAACACCGGTCACCATGGGGCACATGACGATTCGTTACTGGTGACCACGACTCGTGGTCACCTTCCATCGTCCTTACTGCCGAAAACCACTGTGGGTCATCACAGGTGAAAACACGACTCGTGGTGCTTCCAATGAGTCGTGGTGAGGGCCCGTTAAGTAAACTACCCATACTCCCTTTTCCTTCAGCTATCCCTGACCACGGGTCACCTAACAGCTCGTGGTCACACCCATGGTCACCCCAACTTGGAAATTTCCATCAATTCAACACTCCTCACTACGAGTCACTTAACGACTCGTGGTCAACCTAAGGAGTCACAGGACAACTCATTATGTGACCTGGTGCAGAAAATACTATTTTCTTCGTGCCAACTCCTGAATATGATTTTAGGGCTTTCGGGGCATTATAGAAAATTGTTCAAATTTACTTTCTCAGTGATATGGAATAATTTTTCATGACCCAAATGAAGGCCTGGATCGAGACTCGGGACAAGTAGCCCCGAGAGACTCCAAGTCGACCCATGGCATGAACATATATCTAACTCAACTACAAAAAACTGAAAAATCAACATAGTAATCTTAGCAAAAGTTTGAAATAAACATAACATCAGAATGCACAATCTGAAGTTAAATACATCTTTTTTGTCTGAAAAGCCTCTAAACATGATGAGTTGATGGGACAAGACTCCAACTAACTATAATAAGCTGAAAACTGAAAATACATAGAAAAATCTGAATAAGCATGGTCCTTAGGAGATGAGGACTCACCAATAAATGTAAGATACTATCTCTGAAGACTGGCTATGAATGGGGCTGAGTCTGAGTGTCGGGTCTTGTATCATGAAACGATACACCATAGAGTATGCGGTCAGTACGTGGAATGTATAGAGTATGAAAGGAAAATAAAACCGCTTAAATAAGTAAAATCATTAAAGACATGCATAAATTAAATATATACAATAAGAATTTGAGAGTAAGGCTTGCATGCATTCTTTCTGAAATCATGATCTCATCATAACATAACCTAACATCATATCTGAACCGACTGACTAAAGCTGAAATTTGATTGTCACGAGTAAAACTAAACATTGAGTCAAACTTGCTCTAGAACATATGTAGATATATAAATCTCATAAATGATAAACATGCATAACTGAAATCATGAGGAACAATAGCAGACTCGTCTTTTACAGGACATACCACGATATAGCTTATGTGGTCCCAACTATCACACTCAAGTGGGTAGAGCCGTCCAAAACCTTGCCAGGACTAAGGACGATACCATGATATTGATATCAAGCTCGTGGCCCAATCAGAGCAGGGGATAGCTCACAAGGGAGGTCTCAAAATAATATATAATAATAAACCTATGTTGGCGCGTAGTTCTGAGGCATAGGTTCATCGACCCTTAGCCTACTCGGTACTAGACACTACTCCCAAAAACATGCATATGCTCTCCATCATTTTTCAACGAAGCTTACTATCATCAATTGACGAAGCTCAATAATCAAATACATATCAAATATGAAATCATGAATATGAGAAGCTTTAACTCAAACCATACCACAAGCTGAAAGATAATTGGGATTCTTCGTTCCAAAACCATTTGGTAAGCTTAATTCAGCAAATCATAAATCATACTTGAACATATGGGCATTGCCCAATACTTTCACATTCTTTAAAATACTCAATTCATATAGAAAACATGATTATAAACATGGCTAGCTCGAAAACATGCTTTTCCTCATAGTATCTCATCATAATCATACATTCATCACACATCTCATCTTTCATGAACTTTTCATCGATGGACTTTTTATTTCATAAAACTTGAAACATGATTTTTTATCGAAAACAATATGAAACTTTTCCATGAATCATAATTTGATAGTAGAAACATATTTAGATCATACCCATGTAGAGGAATTAGGAATTTCATTCATTAGGTTAAAACCCCATTGATTAGACATAGGAAATTCATGATTTAGAGAGGGATTGGTCATGGGTGTGAAATAATTCACCCATTCATAACCCTACATACCTGATTGATGTTGATTCTTACACTTCTCTAATTGCCCAAGAGGAATTGAAGAAAATTTGGAGAAGAACAAGCTTGATCACCCCTCTAACCCCCTATCTTTGCATGCATGAATGAAAATTGCCTAAAATGAACTTAACCCTCTTAAAAGAAATCATTCATAACATAAAATGACGTATTTTAGGCCTTAGGATCTTTGGAATTACAGAAAAGCCCTTACTAAATTCGCAGAAAATAACTATCAGTCAGTCCCCACGAGGGACATGACGACTCATCCCCTATGGCCATGACTCGTGGCATGATCCTTCAAGTACATTACTTATCAAGTCATCTAGGCTTATCACAGTTGAATTTAGGACTTGTTACTGGTGACTACGACTCATGGTCACCACTCGTTATGTACACTGCCTGCTTCTTCTCCTTCCTCAATCACCACTTCCCACAACTGTCCTAACGAGTCGTGGGGCCTGACCACGACTCGTGGTCTCATCCGTGGGAATCCGACTTCCCAATTTTTCAACTCATCTCCTGAGCCTCACCACAAGTCACATCAAAACTCATGGTCTGCTCCTATGGGTCACCTCACGACCCGTTCAGTGTCCTGATGCAAAATTTTAAATTTTCTCCGTTTCAATTCACAGGTCTAATCTTTGGACTTCTGGGGTATAACAATATGTCTCCCTTGGGAACATTCGTTCTTGAATGTTGGAAAACATACTGAAAAGCATAGAAATGCAATCATCATATTCAAATACTGATCGTTTAGGCTGAAAACTGATGGAACGACTACCTTCGATTCAAACTACATAGCTGAGCTAAATTCACGAATCATAAATGCATCAATATACATAAAAGAAACTTGGGGGCATGAACTGAACATGAAGACTAAATAGGCTTTTAGAGACAAACTGATACCCCAAGATGGAACTGAGCTGGTAGAGAAAAAATGCAGGTATCTAGCCATCATATCCGCTTTGGCTTCCCACATAGCTCCTTCAACGTGCTGATTCCTCCATAAAACTTTAACTGAAGCTACTTCCTTATTCCTTAGCCTTCGAACCTAACGATCTAGTATTTCCACTGGAACCTCTCATAATTAAGGTTGTCTTTCACACCTACACTGACCACTGGGACAACTAGAGCTAGATCACTCAAACACTTCTTTAAGAGCGACACATGAAAACAGGATACACGGAAGACAATTCTGAGGAGAACTCCAATTCATAAGCCACGTTGCCAACATGTCTCATGATCTTGTACGGGCCAACATAGTGGGTACTAAGTTTCCCCTTCCTTCTGAACCTCATCACTCCCTTCATGGGAGACACCTTCAGAAATACCCAATCATCAACTTTAAACTCAAGTTCTCTTCTTCTCACACCGACATAGGAATTTTGGCGACTCTGAGCTATTCTTAATCGGTCCCTTATCAACTGAACATTCTCTAGCGTCATAAATTGAATATGGTCCTATCATCGCCACTTCACCAACCTCGAACCAACCAATGGGCGATCTACATCTCCGCCAATAGAGAGCCTCAAACCGTGCCATTTGAATACTGGAATGATAACTGTTATTGTATGCAAACTCGATAAGAGGAAAATGATCATCCCAACTACCTTTGAAGTCAATCATGCATGCTCTCAACATGTCCTCGAGAGTCTAAATTTTCTGCTCCTCTTGACCATCCGTTTGCGGGTGAAATGCTGTATTGACCTTAACCTGAGTACCGAGTCCCTTTTGAAACGACCTCCAAAACTAAGAGGTGAATTGAGTACCTCTGTCTGATATGATGGAAAAGGACACTCCATGCAATCGAACTAGCTCTCGGATGTATAGTTTGGTATAGTTCTTCGCCGAATCCGTGGTTTTGACCGGTAGAAAATGAGCGGCCTTAGTTAACCTTTATACCACAACCCAAATGGAGTCATATTGTTGACGAGTGCGAGGAAACCCTATAATGAAGTACATGTTTATTTCTTCCCATTTCCAAGTAGGAATACTAATATCCTGAAGCACACCTCTTGGTCTCTGGTATTCAACCTTTACTTGCTGACAGTTTGGACACTTAGCCATAAATTTTGCTATGTCCTTCTTCATGCTATTCCACCAATAGACTTCCCGTAAGTCACGGTACATCTTGGTGGCACCTAGATGGATAGAATTTATGGATCCATGGTCCTCGTGCAACATCCGGCTCCTCAAATCATCCACATCTAGAATACATAAGCGACCCTGGTATCAAAGCACACCATCTCCCCCTTTGGAGAAGACCTCTACCTTCTGATTTTGAACCGATTCCTTCATCTTTACCATAATAGGGTCCTCATCTTGTCTAGATTTTACATCAGTTGCCAAAGATGATTCCAATCTATTTTGAACAACAACACCGTCATCGGTCGAGCCAACCAACCTAACTTCCAACCTTGTAAGTTGATGCACACCTTCGCCAACTCCTTTCTTCCTTCATCCACATGGTACACACTCTCCATAGAGAGTCTACTAAGTGCATCTGCCACTATATTGGCCTTATCCGGATGCTAAAGGACACTCACATCGTAGTCCTTGAGTAGCTCCAACCACCTCCTTCGCTAAAGATTGAGATCCTTCTGAGTAAACACACGTTGTAACCTCTTATGGCCCGTAAACACATCCACATGAACCCCGTACAAATAATGTCACCATATCTTTAATGCAAATACCACTGCGGCCAATTCAAGATCATGGGTTGAGTAATTCTTCTCATGAACCTTTAGCTGTCTGGAGGTGTATGCTATAACTTTTCCATGCTGCATCAATACACACCCAAGTCCGATCCTTGAAGCATCAAAATACACCACGAACCCCTCGGTACCCTCAGGTAGGGTTAACACTGGTACTGAAGTAAGTCGAATCTTCAACTCTTGAAAGCTCTTCTCACAAGCCTTCTATCATTGAAATTTCACCTTCTTTTGGGTCAATTTTGTCAAGGGTGCTGCAACATATGAGAAACCTTCCGAAAACCTTCGATAGTATCCGGCTAAACCCAAAAAGCTCCGAATATTTGAAGGATTCACCAATCTAGGTTAATTCTTCACCACTTTTATTTTCTGAGAGTCCACCTTTATGCCTTTGTCTGGTAAAACATGGCCCAAGAACGCCACTGAGTTCAATCGAAACTCACCCTTACTGAATTCGGCATATAATTGGCGATCCTTGAGAGTTTGTAGCACTACTCTCAAATGAGCAGCATGCTCCTCCTCGCTCCGAGAGTATATCCAGATGTCATCAATAAACACAATCACGAACATATCCAAGTATGGCTTGAACACCCCATTCATCAAGTCCATAAAAGCTGCAGGAGCATTCGTTAGTACAAAAGACATAACTACAAACTCATAATAACCATACTGTCCTGAAGGTTGTCTTAGGGATATCGCTCTCCCAAACTCTGAGTTGATGGTACTCGAATCTGAGATCTATCTTTGAGAAAGCACCCTGAAGTAGGTTAAATAAGTCATCAATCCTGGGTAGAGGATACCTGTTCTTGATGGTGACTTTGTTCAATTGTCGATAATCAATGCACATACGAAGAGAACCATCCTTCTTTCAGACTAAGAGAACTGGTGCACCCCATGGGGACTTACTCGATCTAATGAAACCCTTATCTAATAGGTCCTTCAACTCCTTTAGCTTGAATGGAGCCATTCTTTAGGGAGGAATAGATATAGGCTGTGTATCGGGAAGAAGGTCAATACCAAAATCAATCTCCCGCTCGGGAGGGATTCCGGTAGATCATCAGGAAAGACCTCTAGATACTCACATAATACTAGGACAGACTGGATAGTCAGGGTCTTATACGTTGCATCCTTAACCCTAACTAGATGGTACACACAACCTTCGAAAATCATCTTTCTGGCCTTAAAGTAGGAAATGAAAAGACCTATAGGCACAACTGAACTACCCTTCCCCTCTAGGACTGGGTCACCCGGAAATCTGAACTCTATTTCCTGGGTTCTACAATTAACTAAGGCATAAGATTGCCTTAAGGCGATGAAGGCCCACATATTTCAAATCTCATCTCCCCTCAAGGAAAAAATGGGATACTTTGCTTGCTAATACCAATCCATGCTGAGAAAACATCAAAATCAAACTATAGCTAGAATTTCCTTTTTAATGGTGCTGTAATTTTTCTGAGTATTATTCCAGATTCCTGAAGTGAATCTTACTAATTTTTTGGGGTTTTCTAGGGAGATTTTTTGTTTAGGGATGCCTCCATATCCTATGTCTGAGGCTTCAATCTCTATTATCATGAATGCCTCTGGATGTGGTATTCCTAGACATGGAAGTTTTCGAACTATTGATTTTAGTTTTTGGACTGTCTCTATTTATTCTAATCCCCATGGGACTAGATCTTTCTTAAGACGCTGATAAAGAGGCTTACAAACCTGTCTAATATTTGGAATAAAATCTGCAACATAATTCAGACTTCCTAAGAATCTCTGAAGCTGAGTTTTATCAATTAATTCATCTGGAAATTTGGATGAGAACTTTATGGCTCTACAAATGGGTTTATAGGTTCCTTGATATAAGTCATGACCACGGAATCTAATAGCAGTCTGGAATAACTTAATATTTTTAGCGCTTACTACTAATCCGTTTTGTTTAACAACCTTTAAAAAGGTTTGGATATATTTGAAGTGTTGGTCAATATCTTCTGAGTATATTAAAACATCATCTATGTAAACTATAGAAATATGACTATGTGGATTAAATATGTTGTTCATTATATTC
>JACEIK010003266.1:134719-153698 GCA_018107945.1 Datura stramonium | reverse complement strand
ATAAGATTTTATCGAAAAAGGTTTGGATAAATCTTCTCAATTTCATATAGGATTTCACGTGTCACATGCTACTCGAATCAGAGTATAAGCTAGTGAGTGATGCTTTCAGTTATAAGACTCTTGTCATCTAAGGTGCATCATCATTCAAATTGCTTTGCCCGGCGGCACAACGCTTGGATTGCTCTCCCACAATCTCCTTTTCATGATTTAGGCCATGCTTTCATTTTGCTCGCCGCGATTATGAAAATTGCTTTTACTTTTTTTTTTTCTTGAGATGTTTCGATTCACCAGATTATCTCTTATTTCTTGCCCATAAGTGGAATTGCAATTTGAATGATTATTTTATTCGAAAATCTCTAAATCTATACTTATTTTCACTACTTGGCTCCACGCCTATGTAGTGCAGGAAAAATTATTTTCTAGCATTTTGCAAGTTTTTTTTTTAGTTTTATGATCTTTTTTGTAAGAGGTTCTTATTTTTACACACAAAAGATTATTATTTTTGCATATAAAAAATCTGAAAAGACTATTTTCTTCTATTCAAATTATAAAAGGTCAAGTGATCTCATTTTTTTTGTGTAATATTAGTATGTGTTTTTGACGAAAATGGGGCAGGGGAAGGGAGAAATTATTTTCTAACGCTTTATAATTTTTTTAAAGTTTTATGGCCTTTTTGAAAGAGATCATCAAATTTACACACAAGAGATCATCATTTTTACACATAAGCGATCTAAAAAGATCATTTTTTCCTATTAAAATTGTAAAAGGTTAAGAGATCCCATTTTCTCATTGCTACGTCCTTTCACGTTGCCACACAAATATATTGAAAACATTGGACCTAATACAACGGTCATACTGGTTTTAGACTAACTAGAAAGACTTATATATCACTCGGGTCATTTGTTTCACAGATTAAATTATTTTAGAATTACAATTTTTAAATTAATTTATTTTATTTAAACTTGGGATGAAATTTATACTGTTGTTGCTTGACAATAAATAAATTTATATCGTCAATCAAATACACTATAAATTTTATCTTAAAATATATCATCTTATTCCCCATATCAAACTACCCCTTACTTATTATTCCGCTTGCATTAACTTTATAAAAATCTTTGTTTTAGAAAAAATTATATTATTATTGTTAAATTGAATATTATTTGGAAAAGAATAAAAAATATTATTAATTCACCTATTAAGTTGTTGTTATTATTATTATTATTATTATTATTTGTACATCTCACCAAATGAGCCCGAAAATCTTTCGGCAAACACGATTCTGAAAGACGAATGACATTTGTCAAACTTCTCCAAATCGAGTTTATTTGAGAAATATTTTCAAAAGTGCTTATCAAGAAAGTACTTTTTGTGAGAAAGCTTGTTTGTGTTTGACGATAAATTTAAAAAAACACTTTTGAGTAGCAATTAGTGTTTCGTGAAAACTTTTAATTTGATTAAGTATATTTTCGAGAGAGTGCTTTTCAAATAAGTGTTTTTCGAGAAAATTTATTTTTAGGCTTACGAAAAACTGACTTTTCTTCTTCTACAAAAATACTTATTTTCTACCAGAATCTTGACTAAACATCTAATTTTTTAAAATAAGTAATTTAAGAAAAAAATGAATATTCTGCATCCTCGAAGTTTTGTTTAAACAGGCCGGAAGAAGTGGGAAAAATTAGTGCCAAAGTTAAATACCGGTTACTATTTAAAGTATTTTGAAAAACTTGGTTAAAATTTAAACATAATATGTAAAATCGACTACCTAGATAAGAATTGTTGGGCTTATTCCTTGGCCCATTTTTAGTGAATTGACCTGAATAATTCTCGTATATCAACAATTAACATAATTTACTTGATTTTGAGCTGTTATTATTATTACTACCGACTCTCAGCGCGAAGGAAGAGACAGGGCACAACAATGGCGAACGAAACAATGGCTGAGCAGCAAAAGAAACGAACAATGGAGGCATTAGAACGAAGATTTGCTCAAGCAAAGCCGAGTTCAGGTACAGCAGCACAAGAACAAGAAAATTGCTGTTACTACAACAAAGCTCCTGTTGAAAGCGATGTCGGACTCTTTATCAGGGTATCAATTCTTCTCCTTCGCCGCTTAAATCAATAGCAACTTCCTCAGCTCCGACATCCAGAAAAGGTTTCGTATTTTATCTTATCTTCTCTTTTTTTACTCGTTTTTAATAGTATATATCGATCAACTATGCCTCAATTTCAAATTAGTCGTGGTTAGCTACATGAATCCTCTATGCTCGTTCCGTCTAAATTCCTCATAATTGTTTTCTACGCCTGGGGCATGAACTTACTGCAAACCTTATACTGTGCGGATTAGGTGGAATTATGTTCAATTTTGTATTAATGGTTGGTTGTTAAACAAATTTCAGTTTTAATGCGAGTAGCTAATCTATTTGGATTCAACGGAGGGAAGTAAAGTTGAGCTTTCTTTTTCTTTGACGGGGACTTTAGCTTTAAGTTTAACCGTATTCTCTGTGTGTCTTTATCTGAGATTTATCTAGAACTGGTTTCAACCTTTCTTAATATTTCCACTTGTTCCAATAGTTGGCAGTTGGCACTATTGCTATTTGATGAGTCAAACCGCTTTTGATTGACCACGATTTTTTCAAAGAATTTCTAAAGTTATTGTGATTTATAATTTCTTCAAATGTAGTTTAGTTTAGTATTGAGGAATCATGTCCAACTCAGCCATTCTTTGGGACGAAAGGGCGTATTATACTATAACATGAGCTTGGAGAAGCAAAAAACAGAGCAGGAAATGGTTGATCTTGGTGTCTTGTCTAATGTTTTTTAGGGTTGAGATGTATCAAAATTACTCTGAAAGTTGAGACAAATTACACTCGAGAATGAACTTTGATTACTAATGAAAATGATTTTCTCATATTTACATGGATGGATAAAGTGGAGGAAGGAGAAGAAAAAGGAAGAATAATTAGAGTTTTCACGAAACAGTTTTGGTTGCAATAGTGACATATTGGATTTGTATTTTAAAATCCTGTAGAGCCTTTTTATGATCACCAAATTGTCACTGTTCATCTGTTGTGTCACTCCTAATCTTAGTGTTAGTAATTTTTCACTTCATATTTATTCAAGACCAACCTGGTGCACAACTTTAATGTATGTCATTCTGTCTTTTGTTGTATCAGATGAATACTCTCGAACTAGACCATCCCTGCCAAGTTTTTCAGGTGTCAACTCTTGAAACCTCGGCACATTTCTCCGACTTATAGCAACTGCATATACCTACCCATCTAACAGCAGGTAGATTTCTATGCATCAGTAAGTAGCAAATAACTAGTGGCACCAACATCCTTGCATTTCTAAACCAGGTCACAAATACTTCTACTCCTGTTGAAGTCCTGTTGACTATATCAATGTCAAGCTTTGCACCGGTCTTTGGTTTTGGAGGCTCAAAAGGACAAGTCAAAATGGCAATCTTTGCTTTCTCAATTTTGCTTTGGCATCTGAAGCTATCTGAGGATGAATCATATCTTGATCAACTCCAAATCCATAAATTAGCTCTCTATCTTCTAACTTTCCACCATTCAGTCAACTTTGATTAGGTTCTAGCTAACATCCTTCCTCCTAAATCTGCAACAGCTAGAACTTCTTTGCAGAATGTCAGCCATGCCTACGCTTGCATCTGTTCACTATCTTCAAACTCATTCCCACGAAATTCAAACTTCTGTGCAGTATCCCCAAATGCTCAACTGCTATTCTTGAAGTCAATTCATATCCTTCTGTGATTCAAATAGGGTGAATACCACGTTCTAACAACTTCTCCGCTTGTTCTAGAAGTGTTCCAACCATGACAACAACTTCTATAGTTCGATCACCAATTTATAATCTTGAATCCGCGCCAACTCAACCATCAAAATTTGCAATCTAGTTGTCAACATCCATCTTTTCCAAGATGGTTGCGCCCAACATTTCTGGTAGCGACATCGCCGTTAAGGCTGTGAAGCATCTTGACCATGCCCTTAAGATCCAGAAGTGGGTTGAGTGGTGCGCACGTAAGCGTCTGAAGAAATGACATAAATATTGTTAAGAACTCTCCGGCATGTTTAATCTGGTTTTCTGTTCTTGTTCCTTGGTTATTATGAATGGCCTACCAAACTCATCGAATGCCAATGCCAATGTGCCTATTCTCTAGCCATCAGATAAGGAGATTGCACCGATACTTTCGCATTTTAGAAAATGTTGAAGACAATGCAATGAAGTCTAGAGTTAGTCTGTTGTCTGTCTAGAAGGTTTCAGAACCCTAAGTTCAGTTCAGTGCTAAATCGTGGATTTTCTTTCTTTTATTCTTTTTGATTTATCTGTAAACTTTTGGCATCCAAAAAGCAGTGTAACAGTTAATTGTTTTCCAGGAATGTAAGTTAGACATTTTAATGTGATCCCTCTTGATTTCATTCTTCCAAAGATAAAATTGAACCCCTCTTGATTTATCTCATCCAAACATTTTCCTGGTTTTATTTGTAGGTCATTTATCTTTTTCTGGCCATACATCTGCTCGTTCTTTTAGCGAGGCTGATCAAAAAGAAAGATTCCGTTGGGCTTACAGTTGGAGAACAAAGGTGGCATCTAAGAGGGTAATTAGTTTTTGAAATTTGAATACTGTGTTAGAATTGAACGTGTCTTGGTTAGGTAGTTTTTCCCTCAGTGATAAGAATTGATGCAACAGTTTTGTATTTTTTATTAAGACACTAGTCAAGGAGCATATTAGTTGCTGCAACAGAAATTCAACAACTACCGATGTAACCCTACAAGCGGGGTCTGGGAGGGTACTAGTACACAGCCTTATTCCTATCCTATGAAGGCAGAGAACAGAAATTCATTTTGCAAATTCGGTTATTCCTTAGGTCATTTAGAGTTGTACAGTTAACTTTTATTTAGAAAGGAATATTTAATACAACTTTATCTGTTGAAAGCTCTGATCGTAGTTGTGCTGAGGTTATACGCTAAATACACACGTGATTCTGTTCTGCCAAAAGTGGACATGCATTTTTGGTGTTTCAACCCAGAATGGTCAAACACTTAAAACTCAAAGCTCTTCCTTTTAAGTCTTCCATTTTCGTGTTCTATCTCATTCTCCGAGTTTTCGGCTAAAAGCATCCTTAGACTTGAACTTTATATGACGCAATCTTAAGGTACATCCTTGTGTTACTATAGTAACTAATCTAAAAAGTTGAACAAGTATACATCAAAGTTTTTAAGTCAAAACTCTCCTGGAACAACACACAAAAACTGTTGGATAACTTTTGGAATTTGTCTTGGAGCTTTTGGCTCTTTGAGTTGATCTCATTTCAATTCCTCTACCCAAACAAAGTAGAGCTTTCATGAAAATGAAGGTTTGGACCTTTAGCATCATTAGATGCATAGGCGATTTGAAGTGTATAGGTTTCTACAATGATCTCAAGTTAATATATAATAGTAATTAGGTTCATGTTCAATCTTTTTTTGGTTTGTCACTCTATGTTCAGTAGCATTAGAGCCCGACTAAATCAGGATTTGAGCTAGGAAGTCCCACATTGGGAGTTAAAGAGCTCCGAGCTTAATGTGCCGGGCTACTCAACATACATTTGTAACGATAATAAGATTTCACTTTTCAACATCTTTAGAAGTAGTGTAACTAGGTACGGGTTCAATTGAACCTATTTTTTTAAAAAGTTTGTATGATAGACTTAGATGGGAAAATCACTAAAGAAGAATACTACTTTGTAAACTCATAGTTTTGCTATGGTAATAATAAGTTTAGTGACAAGAATACGAAAGGATAAATTTAAAATTCTGAATCCTTCCGTATGTAATTAGTTGTATGTGTTACACATCGAATCTTAGAATAGAACATTCACATACTTAGTTGAATAACGTAGTAGCACTATGGAAAGAAAAGAACAATACAATCATCATTGGGGGGAAAAAGCTACTTTCTTAGATCTAAAATGAATGAAATGGTTGAAACTTATATTCTTCCGGATTAACTTTAAAAAAATATTATGCAATACTTGTAATCGGATCACCAAAAATATACTATTTTGGATAATTGATATACATTAATGATATTTTTGAAAAAAGTCTTAACAACATACTTTTAAATCTGTATGATGATAAGATAAGTATATATGATAACAAAGCAAGGCAATATAGCCTTTAGATTCAAAATATTAACCTCTCCCTTGTTTTCTCCTTTGCAAGATTCAATCACTCTTGAAACTATAATTGCTTTCTTCTTTGAAACTCCATCTCCAAATTATTTCATAACTTTTTCTATGTGCACTCCAACTACTAGTAGAAAATGATTCAAGTAAGTGTAGTTTTCTCTTGAGTTCCATAATTTTGGCCTATGATTTTGCATACACCACATGTTTTTGCTATAAATTCTTGTCGTCTTGTCAGGCCTAACGAACAAGTAATCCTTGCACCATGGTAGAAAACTCTTTACTGCTTTTTTCTACTTCTCGTGGATCTTGAATTCGTCGTAGCCATCATCTTGCATTCTTCAAAACTCTCACTAACTTTTCCACTATGGTTCACTTTCAAGATTTTCAATCTTGTATCTCCATGCTTCCATCCGAATCGAAAAATATCTTCTACTATGGACTTTAAAGGATTCGCTAACAATCTCGTCCCTATGACTTAAGCGGTTTGTGCACATTCAATCTTGGAGAGTCACAAATGTTGGTACAGGAATTGAACACCAACCTCTTTTTTGATTTTGATATCCTTTGTTGTCTTCATCAAGTGGATTTTTTCTTTTTGGAGAATTAGTTGAACTTGGCTTTGGCTTGAAACATCTAATGGTAGAACTTGGATGACAAACAAGAATTGCTAAAGATATCATTAACAGACATTTTCAGCCATTTTTTTTTAATGTCTTTTTTTGGTATTAGATAAATTAGCAATGTATAAGTACTTTATTTCAAAAAGAGCTAAGGAAATTAAATCTCCATATTTAATGATCAAAATCAAGAAAAATATTCTATGTGATATATTTTTAGTAATTTATAATATGGATATTTAGAACTTATGAAGTGTAAATTAATTTATTTATAAACTAGTCTACAAAGGAAAATTATGGATGTCAGAGATTCTAATCTATACTTAGGGATTCTAATGGGTTAGATTTTATTATGATTTAAAATAATTAATTTATTTTCCAATATATTAACAAAATAATTAATTAAATATAAAGACTACCCCATATATCTAATCGAAGTTAAAGAAAAATATTTTTGGAACATATAATTCGTTATGTTTTCAATTAGTTGACATGCGTATAGTTAATTCGATACAATAATATGCAATCTTTTACGATATATAAACAGCAAAATATGTCCTTAAAGGTGAGAGATTCGTAAGAATAGCGTGAATCGATCAATCTTTTGATCCTCTATTTTTAAAATAATCTGATAATAAAGTTTTAAATTTCATTAATAAAATTTTAAATATTTAATTCAACAAAATAAATTTTTCCAGAGTTGTAATAATATCTTTTATAAGTGCAATCTCTTGCCTATGAATGAAACCCTCACTGTCTAATAATTATGCAAACAACACAGGAAAAATACTTTTAATTTTATCATGTTAGGATTTAATGTGTATGTTAAGAATATTGATGGATACATCTCCATGATGAATCGCGCTAACGATTTGTTAATGCAACACAATTGTTTCCGTGAAAATTATGCAAAATGAGAAAAATGTGAACAAGGAATTTGAATTTGTATGCATGGTTCTACTATATTATTGGTCAAATATGAAATTGTGACTCAAATATAAATCACCAACATAGTTTTAGGACTACAAAAATCAAACGACTCAAAAATATTATTTTTATCATAAATCAGTTATTTATGCATGTTTATAATTTATCCATATACAAGTCAATATTTTAGTATATAGCAGGAAAAATTCTTTTAGGTTAATAAAATATTAACCATTTATTGCAATATAGTATCTTGGTTCTTGTTTTTAAAAAAATCTTATGAAAGTTAATAAACTTTAAGTAGTTAAATTAAATTTTTAAAATAGCAGATAAAATTCTACTCTATCTTTCTAAAGTCATGACTACATAAATAAATAATTAACTTTCCTAAATAGTAATTATAACCTTGTAATGTATATAATAGTAATTTTCTAGCGGTTATAAAAAAAAGACTTACCGAAGAATTAAAATTATTTATAACTTAGAGATATTAAAATAAAATTTTATCTTTTAGATTTTGTTAACAAATAGAGAAATTTCAAGAATTAAAAATACAAATAAAATATTATTATTTTTAATAACAATTAATTCACTCTTAAATGACATTAATTAACGAACGAATGATTAATGAGAGGATATTTAATTATTTTTAACCAAATTAACAAATCATTATACTCTCTTTTTCTTAGTCAAAATACTCTCTTTTTCTTAATTTCTTTTGGAAAAGAGAATGAAAATTTTTTCTTTTTTTAATTGTTCATTTAATTCTCTGAGCTCAGTAGGTGGAGATTCTTTTTTTTCAAATAATTAAATTAAATTAAAATTTCTTAAAATATAGATGGCTCGTGACGTTTTAGTCATTCGTGTATTCACCGTTACTTCAAAATTTATATTTGCTTACTTGCGGAAGATTGACAAATGCATCATAAAGGTTGATATCCATACATTGAATTATTATATTTTTGTTTTTAATTTTTACTTTAAAATTTGATAAAGAGGAAGAAGAAGAGGAAGAGTCTAAGTTTCATGCCCAACGTTACTTGATGAAAAAGAGTCGGATCAAGTGTTCTATAGCTACTATACTTATTCCATAGGTATCGTTTAAAAAAATGAGTTTGATCAATATTTTTGAGAGAAAATAAATATTTTTGACATTTCAAAATAATTTAATTTAAAATTTAACGTATTCATGCTAAATAATAAAATAATATTTGAAATGTAATACATTGCCAAACAAATTAATCTTTATTAAAAGGGTAAGATTAGTACCTAAGTTTTGTGTAAGACAACTAAATATTTGATTCAACAAAATAATTCTTTCTGAAAGTTATAATAGTAATATTTTTTTTTTTCTATAAATTTTAAAAAAAAATTTGAACCATTATATGGCGTAAGTTGGCATATATACTCAAAAGCCCGATTAAAATCTAAAATTTATAAATTTTTAAATTCGACTTCGCGTCTCTGCAAATTTATCTCGTCTCGTAAATATATTGGACTTTGCTTTTATAACATTCACTATAATATGAAATTATAGTAGCGAAATTTATCGGTAATTCTCAGCTAATCCATCGCTAAAAATCTTCTAAATTGATTGAATTAATCAATAATTATGATTGAATTTTCATATATTAGTCGCTAATGCATAACTAAATAAAAATATTATAATATAAAAATATATATTTATATTCTATAATTTTTATTTTTAATTATGAGGGACATAAATTAAAGATCGTGTCAATGACCTCAAAACCAACAAATAATAGTAGTATTTTTAGAATTTTATTTGAACTACTTTTTTTATTTTATTTTATTAAATTATTACAATATACATGCATGTGCCTAATATATTCTCTTGTTAAGTTATGCTTCATTGTCAGTTTTAGTTGTCAAAATTTAAATATTAGTAAGGTTTGTTTATTCTTTAAGCAGTAAGCAGTGTCATAAATAATAATGGATAAATACTTATTAGTACCAAATATTTATATTAAAACTAATATAATTTATTATAATTAAGAAGTTTAAGAAATTAAAATTTGTAAAATGCATTAATTAGTTATGTAGGTTTTGACTTTTATTATTTGTTATCATATGTTGTTTACAATATTTAGGTTATCGCACTATGTTATATATATTAATGTTATAGTTTCTTGCATGTATGCTACGCCTTTGTTTTTTATTAGTTGTCATGTTTTTTTTTTTTGCTCATTTTTCTTTTTATCACTATATTGATTTGCTTCACTTGAGTGAGGGTCTTTCAGAAATAGTCTCACTATCTCCCGAGTAAAAGATATGCATATATATATATACGCGCCGCATTTCTGAGTCATTATCAAAGCCTCATTTATATGAATTCGCTAGAATATATTATTATTGTTATAATTTAGTATACATCCAATGCGAATAAATTTTGTAAATAATATAAATTTGTCTTAAATTGGGTTTGGGCATAAAAGGAACAATAATTGTTAATGAAAAACTCAAATTTGATTTCTACGCTCTCGAGGTGGAGGTAAGATATACATATACTCTATTCTTCCAGACTCGTTTTTGTGAGATTATCTTGGGTATGTTGTTGTTGTCGTATTCGTCTTTTGCTCGAGAGATGCACCAATTTGGAGAAACAGAAGGGCAGGATCACGAGAAGTGATCGATTCAAAATACTATCAGATTTTCATAGACTCAACTATATTCAAGAAAATTGGTATCGTTCTAAGTTCAAGAAATACGATAATAACAACAATAAAACAAATACAGTGTAATTCTACAGACTTTATTTCTATATTATAATGATAAAAATATTATTTTCGATAAACCCTCGAGTTTAATTTAATTTGAGAAACATGTGTTCTTAATAAAGTTGAAAGCAAAAATGAGAAGAGGAAAGTTGTTATCAAATAATCTTTAAAACTTTACTTAGATTGAAAGTAACAACCAATTATAATATTTATAACTTTTGAATTGTTTTTTTAAATAAAATCAATAGCTATTTCATATATTGGGTCATCAAAATTAAAAAGCTATACATAATTTAGTTAGCAAATTGTTGAGTTGATAAGACATATTTACAAACACTTATTGTTGTTGAACACATGCAAATGTTTCATTTTAATGTTGTTTTGACAATCATTTTAGCCTAATTTGGTTTGTTTGCCACTGGTACCACTTTTTGTGGGGCGGAGCTAGAATACCGATTATGAATTCGATTGAATTTAGTAATTTTTTTATTTTTTTTATTTTTTTTATTTTTTTTATTTTTTTTATTTTTTTTATTTTTTTTGTATTTTAAATTTAATAACTTTAAAAGATTTAAAATTTCAAATTTATAAATTTTAAATCACGACTTCTACCTCTATTTTTAAAACAAATAAAAAAAAAGTCATTTTATCCTAGTTTGGGTGCCAACTAATAAGTCCTCGTGTTTGAACTTGGAGAATGGTCTTCCTTGATAGGGACTTCATTAAATCTAACAATTGAAATTGTTATATAATTTAGTGACAAAGTGCTCACTTTTAGAGTGTTTCGATACGAAAGAAAATATTTTTCATGAAAAATTATATATTTTTAAATATTTTTCAAAAAAAAAAGTAATTTCTTACTTTTCTTATGGTTGACACATACGCAATAAAATATTATTGAATATTGTTGAAAATTATTTATATATAATCCAGATAAATTTTAGGAGATAGGAGGGGTGGAGTATACAAGAGTGAGAGTGAAGGTGAAGTCTGATGGAGGATGGAATGGGCCAACGTCGGCGTGAGATGCGAAACTTTTGTAGGACTTGTTTTCAAATTAAATTAAGAAAATTATTTTACCGTTTTTAAAGAGCTTGTTTTTAAGAAAAAATATCTTTCATAAATTTTGAACAAACGAATATGATCACTCCATCTGGAAACATGACGCTTAAAAGTGGATATACTTAGGGGTTGTTTGGTTAGTGGGACAGGATAGACAAAATATTTCATGGAATTATTAGCTATCTCACCTTCTACATGAGATAACTAATTTCATTATTTTAATATAAATGGTAGAACTAAATGGTAAAAATAATTAATATTCATAATCAAGCGACGTAAAATAATTTCATGTTTTATTTTAGATTGTTATTTTTGTCCCACCAACCAAATAAATGATGGATTAAGATGCATAATCTAATTTTTATCATCCAAAACTCCTCTTCTCTCTATTAAATGAAATGAAATGAAGTATATAAATCAAGAAAATAAAGAAAAGGATATATAGATTGTATTTCTTGTTTTCCTCAAATCATTATAATCAAATTAAAAAATTGACACTAATTTCTGATTAATTACCTAATCGTAAAATCTAATTAATCAATTTCAAAAGTATCAAAACGGCACAATCGAGATCTTACGAATTTATTTTTAAATGATGCAAGTCATAGTTCATGTGTTATAAGTGAAGATGAATTGTCAACTTTAGGAGATTCTCAGTAAGTTTAGCCTAGAAAAAAAGACTGAATACATCGATAGCTTTTTTTAAATTATCAATAAATTTAATTTAAACACTCAAATTATGATACATTTCAATTAAATACTAAAATATATGATCAAAATGTTTTAAAATTTAAGTAAAAAGTTATCTAATAGGTATACTTTATTAGTATAATCATCTAAACTTTGAACTCGTTCGAATCGGCTTATTTTAAAATAATTTTTAAGCAATGGATGAGCATGTTTAGATGGCCTATCATACACTTGTCACTGAATTTAAAATAGAACCAAAAACTATTTTCTTCACCAATATGATTATTTTTCATTCAATTTTACTCGTTCATTTTAAACTTTTACACGATCGCTACAAGAAATAATAATTAATATAAGTATTTTATCGCCAATATTCATATTAATAAAGATATTCTTTTACTCTGTCTGTTTCAAAATACGTGATATTTGCCTTATATGTCCAAAGATATTAATGATAATTTTTTCAATTTTAACCTTATTTAAGTGGAGAGAGTTTTATATAGCTAAGAAAATATTAAAAAATCCAGTTTCAAAATAAGTAGTTTTTGAGCTTGATAAATGTACATAGAAATTTCTCATTTACAGAAGGAAAAATATATTTTTGAGGTAATCAATAAATATCTTGAAAAATACATTAACTCTTTAGTATTTTCTGATTATGTAAAACCTCTCTCTCTATTTATATAAGGGTAAAATTGAAAGAACATCATTAATGTCTTCTTAATTACATAAAACACCATTTATTTTGAAACAAAATGAAAAGTTTAAAATACCACTTATTTTGAAATGGATGGAGTACTAAAGTTACATATTTTCAAACTATTTATTAAAGGGATAGTAGGTGAATATATTTTACTTTTTTAAAATGATAATTTTATATTTTTTATATTGTTGAAAAATGACCCTTTTTAAATATTTTTAATTATGATTGTTTTTTAATAAACTAAAACCAAAAGTAGAATTTTATACATAATATATTTTATAAGGCATAATTTTTGACAAATTAACAACAAAAAATTATCTTAAATTATTTTATTAATAATTAATGATGAATTTAATATATATATATATAAAATAATTTAAGACATTTTAGTAAAAACTACAGGATTATGATACAATATGATACCGTCAAACAAATAATAAAAATATAATTAAATAACAATAAATAATATTATCTATTCAAATAATATTTAATATTATAATATAATATAATATCATACATTATGAAATCATGAGTAACACGGGCGGCGACAAGTGAAACAAGTCAAAAAATTTGAAAGTAGAGTTACACTGTCGAAAGAAATCAAATATGAACTAGAGAACAGAGGGGAATCTAATCCAATGTGTTTGGTTTTGGTAAAAGACATTGGAAATTTGAAGAGAGAGAGAGGAGCGGGACCAGGCGCGTGTTTCTCGAGCGTGGGCATTAAATAAATTTCTCCATGTCATGGAACTTTCTTTCTATTTCCTCTACACTGTGACCAAAAACAAAAATTGAATATTTTTTTTTTAAATTTATAGAAGCCCAAATCTAGCCCTCTTTCTACACATGTATAGTCCCAAACTGCCCTTGCAAGAAAAAGGGTTTTTTCTCTTTTATTAGGCGGCCGATTCCTCTCCTTCAACCTCTGTAAATCGGAGTCCTCTTCACTCAGCAATCATGGGGTATGAACTATAAGCTCTCTATTTTCCGTTTGAAATTTTATGAACTAAACATTATTTCTCTTGTGAAGCATTTTAAAATTTTGTTCTTTTTTAAAAAAACCAATTTCTAGCTCTGATAATTGTTTGTAATGGCGCTGTTATAGGAGTGTTAGACTGTATGTTTTATTTGGGTTTGTGGGTCTAGCGTTATTTGTTTGAAAATGAATGTTCTTGATAGTTAATTTATCTTAAAGGATCGATTTTGATGTGGGGTTATATCCTGTTTCGTGCATAAAATGAGGTAAATGTTTATCAAGATGCTGAGTGTTTGAGGAATTTAGATGTATTTAATTGATTGGGACATGGGAAGTTTATGTATGATGGATCTTAGTGGTTGGGGCAGGTACCTGGCGGTGGTGGTATAGTTGAGTGTGCTCAAATGGTAGCCGTACACATGGATCTGTGGACCAAGCTTGTGACAGCTTATACTTACAGGCTCTCATTGATTTTCTTGTTGCTGAAAGCAGTTTTATGTAAGGAAATAACATGTCATTATGGATAGTCCACCTGTTCTTGAACAGAATTAGGAACATCTTATAGTGCCATGAGTTAATTAGTGTTTGGCCAAGCTTTTGAAAACTGATTCTAAGTGTATTTTTCAGAAAGTGCTTTTCAAATAAGTGTTTTTCGAGAAAAGCTACTTTTTTTAGCTTTGAAAAACAGCTTTTGCTACTCTCTAAAAACATATTTTCTACCAGAATCTTGACTAAACACCTTACTATTTAAAATATTTACTATTTAAAGTATTTTGAAAAACTTGGTTAAAATTTAAACATAATATGTAAAATCGACTACCTAGATAAGAATTGTTGGGCTTATTCCTTGGCCCATTTTTAGTGAATTGACCTGAATAATTCTCGTATATCAACAATTAACATAATTTACTTGATTTTGAGCTGTTATTATTATTACTACCGAATATAAAGCGCGAAGGAGAGAGACGGGGCACAACAATGGCGAACGAAACAATGGCTGAGCAGCAAAAGAAACGAACAATGGAGGCATTAGAACGAAGATTTGCTCAAGCAAAAGCCGAAGTTCAGGTACAGCAGCACAAGAACAAGAAAATTGCTGTTACTACAACAAAAGCTCCTGTTGAAAGCGATGTCGGACTCACTTCTCAGGGTATCAATTCTTCGCCTTCGCCGCTTAAATCAATAGCAACTTCCTCAGCTCCGACATCCAGAAAAGGTTTCGTATTTTATCTTTATCTTCTCTTTTTTTACTCGTTTTTAATAGTATATATCGATCAACTCTGCCTCAATTTCAAATTAGTCGTGGTTAGCTACATGAATCCTCTATGCTCGTTCCGTATAAATCACTATGAGTATTCCTCATAATTATTTTCTACGCCTGGGGCATGAACTTACTGCAAACCTTATGCTGTGCGGATTAGGTGGAATTATGTTCAATTTTGTATTAATGGTTGGTTGTTAAACAAATTTCAGTTTTAATGCGAGTAGCTAATCTATTTGGATTCAACGGAGGGAAGTAAAGTTGAGCTTTCTTTTTCTTTGACGGGGACTTTAGCTTTAAGTTTAACCGTGATTATGTATGTGTCTTTATCTGAGATTAGCTAGAACCGGTTTCAACCTTTCTTAATATTTTCACTTGTTCCAATAGTTGGCAGTTGGCACTATTGCTATTTGATGAGTCAAACCGCTTTTGATTTGACCACGATTTTTTCAAAGAGTTTCTAAAGTTATTGTGATCTATAATTTCTTCAAAGGTAGTTTATTTTAGTATTGAGGAATCATGTCCAACTCAACCATTCTTTGGGACGAAGGGCGTATTATACTATAACATGAGCTTGGAGGAAGCAAAAACAGAGCAGGAAATGGTTGATCTTGGTGTCTTGTCTAATGTTTTTTAGGGTTGAGATGTATCAAAATTACTCTGAAAGTTGAGACAAATTACACTCGAGACAAGAACTTATTTTTACATGTCCGATGTTGTATTGTGTGGAATAGGATGAACTTTGATTACTAATGAAAATGATTTCTCATATTTACATAGATGGATAAAGTGGAGGAAGGAGAAGAAAAAGGAAGAATAATTAGAGTTTTCACGAAACAGTTTTGGTTGCAATAGTGACATATTGGATTTGTATTTTAAAATCCTGTAGAGCCTTTTTTATGATCACCAAATTGTCACTGTTCATCACATTGTGTCACTCCCTAATCTTAGTGTTAGTAATTTTTCACTTCATATTTATTCAAGACCAACCTGGTGCACAACTTTAATGTATGTCATTCTGTCTTTTGTTGTATCAGATGAATACTCTCGAACTAGACCATCCCTGCCAAGTTTTTCAGGTGTCAACTCTTGAAACCTCGGCACATTTCTCCGACTTATAGCAATTGCTATCAGCTCCAACTGCATACCACCTACCCATCTAACAGCAGGTAGATTTCTATGCATCAGTAAGTAGCAAATAACTGAAGTGGCACCAACATCCTTGCATTTCTAAACCAGGTCACCGAAGTACTTCTACTCCTGTTGAAGTCCTGTTGACTATATCAATGTCAAGCTTTTGCACGGTCTTTGGTTTTGGAGGCTCAAAAGGACAAGTCAAAATGGCAATCTTTGCTTTCTCAATTTTGCTTTGGCATCTGAAGCTATCTGAGGATGAATCATATCTTGATCAACTCCAAATCCATAAATTAGCTCTCTATCTTCTAACTTTCCACCATTCAGTCAACTTTGATTAGGTTCTAGCTAACATCCTTCCTCCTAAATCTGCAACAGCTAGAACTTCTTTGCAGAATGTCAGCCATGCCTACGCTTGCATCTGTTCACTATCTTCAAACTCATTCCCACGAAATTCAAACTTCTGTGCAGTATCCCCAAATGCTCAACTGCTATTCTTGAAGTCAATTCATATCCTTCTGTGATTCAAATAGGGTGAATACCACGTTCTAACAACTTCTCCGCTTGTTCTAGAAGTGTTCCAACCATGACAACAACTTCTATAGTTCGATCACCAATTTATAATCTTGAATCCGCGCCAACTCAACCATCAAATTTGCAATCTGATTGTCAACATCCATCTTTTCCAAGATGGTTGCGCCCAACATTTCTGGTAGCGACATCGCCGTTAAGGCTGTGAAGCATCTTGACCATGCCCTTAAGATCAAGAGAAGTGGGTTGAGTGCGTGCTATGGCTTTTCCTGAAGAAATGACATAAATATTGTTAAGAACTCTCCGGCATGTTTAATCTGGTTTTCTGTTCTTGTTCCTTGGTTATTATGAATGGCCTACCAAACTCATCGAATGCCAATGCCAATGTGCCTATTCTCTAGCCATCAGATAAGGAGATTGCACCGATACTTTCGCATTTTAGAAAATGTTGAAGACAATGCAATGAAGTCTAGAGTTAGTCTGTTGTCTGTCTAGAAGGTTTCAGAACCCTAAGTTCAGTTCAGTGCTAAATCGTGGATTTTCTTTCTTTTATTCTCTTTGATTTATCTGTAAACTTTTGGCATCCAAATGCAGTGTAACAGTTGGTGTTTTCCAGGAATATAAGTTAGACATTTTAATGTGATCCCTCTTGATTTCATTCTTCAAAAGATAAAAAAATTGAACCCCTCTTGATTTATCTCATCCAAACATTTTCGTGGTTTATTTGTAGGTCATTTATCTTTTTCTGGCCATACATCTGCTCAAGGTGAAACATTTTCTTTTTATGCTTCTCTTGCATTTTCATCCATAAAGAAAGGTATACATGAGACTAATCTAGGATGCTAAATTTCATCCTGCAACATAGATGTTGAACTGAATGATCCAGCGTACCTTCAGATATCCCATTCAGTAGACGAGAATCTTCTGAAAATTACCACTGAGGTAAGAATATACATGATCAATATAATGCTTCAAGTATGCACACTATTAGTTAACAGCTTCTTCATTACTCATCCCCTTTGTTTGTTGCAGATTTCTGGTAAAAACATGACCGTTAATGATATTCTGCACGATCTTCTCCAACATGGTGATTCAGCCCAGAAATATATCCAGGGGTCAAAAAATGTGAAAGTTGATAACTGGATTCTTCTTGATAATCTTATACCAAAAAGCAGCATTGCTTCTGGCGCTCGTATTCGGGCTTTGCAGAGACAATCAAAGAGATCTAAAAGACATATGTCCATAAAGCAACATAAGAAGTTTGGATCATTTGATTTGCCTCAAGAGTTCCATAAGTGAGTTGTGTCTACTTTTTTGAGTAAAAGAGTTTTTTATTGCCTTTATAAAATTTTCTGCCCTTCTCAGTTAGGATTACAGTGCACCGGGGTTCGTTTTTTCTTCTGTTTGACTAGATGAGTCTGACAATGTCAGAAGTTGAATGTTGAAGTCTCATGGTGGTTTGTAGATTCTATTGTGGTGTGATTATTTATTTATCTTAATATGGTAAAGATTTTTAAAAATCTCTTAATCAAGACCATCACATGAAAAGGTCATCTTACTATGAAGTATTCACACTTTTTTTTTCCGTCCAAAAAGAAATTGGTGTTAATTATCTCAGTAAGGTGACCTTTTCATGTGATGGTCTTGATTAAGAGATTAACTGCTACACTGAATCTCATGTGGCATGTGATATCTGTCGTCCTCTATCTGCTGTGGTGATTAGTACTCCCTCCGTTTAACTGTTACCTTACTAAAAAAAAATAGTACTCCCTCTGTTCCAATTTGTTTGTATAGTTTTGACGTGGAATGTAGTTTAAGAAAGTAATGACTTTTGAATCTTGTGGTTTTAAACTAAAGATATTGTAGAATGTATTAAAATGCCCTTCAATTTTGTGGTCTTAAACGTGCTATGTGAAAAGTTAGAATTAAAGAGTTGTCAGAAAAGGAAAGAAATATTCTTTTTGAAACGGACTAAAAAGGAAAGTAAGAGAAACAAGTTGACATAGAGAGAGCATTATCTTTTTTTCCTTAAAAGGTATTTTATTGGATGACCAGCAACCAGAAGGTATTGTGAGTATTTACAAGGAGTAGCAATATTACATATTGTGTAATGAGTTCAAAAAATTTACCGTAGCCTCCATATATA
>JACEIK010003266.1:16939-119701 GCA_018107945.1 Datura stramonium | reverse complement strand
TGGGTTTATCTTTCTGGTTATGTAAGATTGTTCATTTATTATCTGTAGAACTACTGTCAGAGATGTGTTATTGTTGTTCTTTTTGTTAAAATTTGAATCTTTTACATGTTTTCATGGGTTTACTGTAGCTGTATATGCTTAGACCATTGATTTCTCATGTGGATCGGTTTCTTTTTCGATAAAGTTTCTGTCTCTGAGGAAATGTTGGTTTGGTTTTACAATGTGGGATGAGTTTTTGCTTCAAAGTCTTTGTTATGACTGTGTTCAGATGAAAGTGCTTTCTTCTTCTTTTTTTGGCCTATTTAGAGAGGAAAATGAAGTGTTTTTAGTTCTTTTAGATCTGTATAACCTTACCCAAAAATGGAAGTAGGAGAAAGATATTACAAAAAAATTGAAGCTTAGTTTAAGAAGAATTGGATTAAGTACCCAAAGCCCAACTAACTTTCTTCTTCTTGAAAGCATGACTTTCTTCTTTGAAGTTGGGTTAAATGGTCCTATTTTGCTGTTGCATCTGTTGTCTCTTTGCAATATCTTCACGGGTTGGAATTGTCTTTTCTGCTTATCCTAATACAACTGTTATTTAGTTAAAAAGAAATGTTTTTTTCCTTTATTGTCTCCTTTTTTTGTGTTTGGGTTTATTTCTATTTTTATTCTAAATTTTGGCTAGCTGTTGGTTGCTGGAGACATCTCATTGAAGTAGGTTCTTTAGTTCAGATGTGTTTTGAAGTAATATAAAATAAGAAAGATTCCTGAGTTTGGGAATCATTTCATCTTATTATGTCTGAAAAAGTCATTTGGTGATTACTATGTTTTCGGTCCACTTTTGATATATTTGTTGCAATATGATTTCAGATGTCATTTTCTTATGCACCATGTTGTCCCAGAGATGTTATTTCTACACAGTGTAAAAACATGAGTAAAGATAAAGAAAAAGTGGATATATGGCTTGAGTAATGATATTTGTTTGCAACTTTTCTTTTCCTTTTTCTCCATTGTCCTTTTTTTTTTCTTTCCCTTTTTTGGTTTCTCTCTTTTTTCCATTGTAGGTTTGGTTGGTGGAGTGGTGGTAGTTTATCTGGAGTTCCTTCGAAGGGACAGTGTTGTTTGTTTAGTTTGATTTCCACTTTGAGTGTTTGTTTAAAGTTTATAGATCCTTCATGAACCTTTATTTGTCTTTTGCATATGTGGATATATTAGAATTTCTTTCTCAGCCACGGAATCCTCTGAACTATTTCATGTGTTGTGGGTCAGGTGGCCTTTTGTACAAAGCTCATTCAGTTTCTCATTTCTACATTTTACTGCTGAGAGGAAATTGATATGCAGACACCAAAAGGAAGGTATTTTTATTTCTAATTCGTTCAGGTTGTTTACGACTTATTTTGCATCTGCCGATCTTTCACAAATAATTCAAACACCTTGCCTTTTTACAGAAAATCTTATTTACCCCCTCTTCATGAGACCAGAACATTCATTTGTTTGTCATCTGGTAATGTAGATAAATCTATCAGTTCAAGCATGTTGTTTCAACAAAACAATTTATCAATTATAGGTTTTACAGATTAAAGTATCGCCTTCTAGTTTTTAGTGCATTCGTTCCTAGTCCTTGGCTACTAAGTAAGAGGAAGTTGTTTATCTAGAACTCAGTGGTCCTTTAAGCAAGAGTTAGTAGTGTAACTTATTGAAGAAATTATTCTTGAAATGCTCATGAATTCACATATTATTGAGGTTGAAGATTGGCAGATCCATTTTTTCTGTTTGGGAAAGAAATTATGTGATATGACTCTGCAAGAAGGAAGTTAAAGCATTATGATGGGTGATCATCTTAAGAAATGTCATATTTAATCTTCTGTAACACATTTGGTACTACAAATGGAACGCTTGTAAGACTCTGATGTGTTCTAAAAGAAGCCACTGGTGAAGTTTTCACCAAAACTGACATACATTGTTAAAAAAGCTTTTGTACTTATCTGCGAGTCTGTACTGTCCATGTCCTTTAAGAACTAGGTTATTGTCTGCAATAGTTGTTTGACTTTCTTGTTCTCCTTCTCCCATGTTGCTGAAGGACTGTTTCTGTGGAAGTACCTCAAAGGACATCTGCTGCTACACTAAAGACAGCTCGAAAGCTCAAGACTCCAGGGTCAGATGCTGATTCTGTTTCATCTCCAAATCCAGCTAGCAGGACACCTAAAGATAGGAGTCCTAAAGTTGTTTGTCGACGGTCACCACGGAGTCCAGTGATAGAGGTGCTTGAGTTATGTTATGTGTTAAGTTTGGATTTTCAAAACTTTTTGAATGGCTTTATTGACTAGTTGGTACAAGTGAAATTATTTCTTTTCCATCACAATGTCCATGATATTAATCAGAAAGGAAAAGAAAAAAGCTTTTATTTGAAGGTCTCCAATAGTTATGTCAACTAGGACTAGGTAAATTATGTCCTCCATTAAGCTTTTGATCGTTGCTCTTCATTTCATACTTAAAAAGCTAGTTTTTATTGTATCCGTTAATGGTTTAGCATATTAAAACTGCTAAACGGGGTTGAAGTAGATATCTTCTCTCAGTAAGTGCATGACCATTTGCTTCTGATGCCTTCCCATACTATGATGGTCCTTGTATGTCACTTTCTAGTTGAAGGCACTCGTAGTATGTGCTAGCCACTTGTTTCTGTTTATAATTGTTCGTTCTTTTTGTGGTTAAAGGTACCTAATATTATTCTAATGCTCATTGTTCTTATTTGACAATCCAGAAGAAGCGTCCTGGCAAAGCATATGACTTGGAAACGCAGCTTGCTCAACTCCAAGATGAGCTAAAGAAGGCGAAGGACCAGCTCAGTGCTTCTGAATCATTGAAGAAAAGGGCTCAACAGGATGCTGATGAAGCTAAAAAGCAGCTTGCAGCCATGTCAGAGAAGCTCGAGGACTCTAAGAAGCAGCTGCTTGAGCTCTCAGATTCAGAGGAAGCTCGACTGCTGGAGTTACGCAAGATCTCACAGGATCGAGACCGAGCATGGCAATCTGAGCTTGAGGCTATCCAGAAGCAGCATGAGCTGGACTCTGCTGCTTTGGCCTCTGCCATGAATGAAATTCAGAAACTTAGAATTCAGCTGGATCGTAAGGCTGATTCTGAAGCCGCTCAAGCTCAGCACGCTGAGTCAGCTTATGTTGAGGTACAAAGCTTAAGGATTGAACTTACAAAGACTCTTACATTGGTTGATAAACTGAGAAACCAGCTTAATGATAGCAAGGAATCTGAGGCTTGTTCGCTTGAAGAAGTGGGCAAAGCTCAGATGCAGCTGGAAGTGGCCAAGATGACTGAGGATACTCTCCGTTCCGAAGGTCTGAAAGCAATGGAGGCTTGCAGGACCTTGTCTTTGGAGTTGGAAAAATCAAAGGATCAAGTAGCTTCATTGGAGGAACTTGTCAGCAAACTCCATTCTGGTCCAGTAGACTCTTCAGAGAGTTCTGTAGCTGCAGAAGGAAACGGAGTTAACATAGAAGTTGATAAATTAAAAATTGAGCTGAGTACTATCCAAGATGAGGTAAGTCAACTAAGAGCTGCTTTGGAGGATTCCGAGAGAAAGTATCAGGAAGAATACATCCAGAGCACCTTGCAGATACGAAGTGCTTATGAGCTGGTGGAGAGCACAAAATCTGAATCAACTCATAGGGAGGCTGAATGGGAGGCAAAACTAAATGAAGCAAAATCAGAAGTGGAAGAGTTGAAAGAAAAACTGATGAACAGAGAAGCTCAACTGCGAGATATTACAGATGAGAATAAGGGGCTGAGTGTGCATGTTGAGCAAATGCAGTCAGCTGATAGAGAGTTTGAATTAGCTGCTCAACTGAAGAAATCAGAGTCAGTTTTGGGTGATCTGAGAGCAAATTTATCAGACAAAGAGACAGAGTTGCAGAGTCTTATGGAGGAGAACGAGCAGTTGAAGTCAGAAATCGTAAAGAAGGAATCACAGAGTTCCAAAATTAGCAATGAGGCACTTGCCTTGGTAGAAGCAGCAAAAACTGCAGAAAGGGCGGCCCTGATAAAGCTGGGAGATTTGACTGAGGAAGCAGATAAAAGCAGCAGAAAAGTAACACGTGTCACTGAAGAGTTGAATGCAGCACAGGCTGCACACTTGGAGATTGAAACCGAGCTAAGAAGGTTAAAAGTGCAATGCGATCAATGGAGAAAGGCTGCTGAAGCAGCTGCATCTATGCTTTCAACTGGAAATAACGGGAAATATGTTGAGAGAACAGGTTCTTTAGACTACCACACTATCGGTGGAAAGCTTGGTTCTCCACTCTTGGACGACTTGGATGATGACTCACCAAAGAAGAAGAATAATATGTTGAAGAAAATCGGGTTTTTATTGAAAAAGGGCCAGAAGTAAATAATGCGCTATCTTGCAGGTTGCTTTCACATGATCATTGTTCCATTTCTCCGGTAATCTTGATCGCATAAACACTTTTCAGCATTTGTTAATAAAATCTACTAATTTTCCTTCTCAGGATTCTTGCGGAGCTGATGCCTTCATTGAATTAATCGTTTTTGCGGATTTTTGTATAGCTGTTTGGAAATTGATGAACCTTGACCTGCCTATACAGGTAGGTTTTTAGGAAATAGCAAGAATCTCTTCATTTGGAAATTCAGTTTGTATGGCAAATGGTATTTTTAGATACAGACTGTTGTATTTTCCAGCTATGACTGATGATTAATAGTAGAATTTGCTTTGTTGTTGCTTCAGATTTTTCATGTCAAAGATGGCATTTTGATCTATCTTTATTGTCTGTGAAGTGTTCTGCATCCATCCTTAAAAGGGATGGGTGATCTCTTTAATAAGATCGTCACCTCTTGACTTTTGAAGTTGAGTTTAACCCAAGATTCTATTTCTTTAACAAAGTCAAAGGTTGGAGCCATTAAAAAGAAAGAGCAGGAAAAAAAACAAGTGTAAAAACAAAACTTTTTGGCTCTATTTAAAATAGAATGATTGTCCATCTTTCTATATACTAGTTTAAGTGTACGCGCAATAACAGCCAGTGTATCTACTATTATTAATAAAAATAAATTTATAAAAATAGTATAAATAATATTTATAAGACGTGTTTGTGCTTAATAGCAAATATAAAATTTAGAAAGAAAATTATGAATTTCAAATTGATAAATGATTATGTTTAAAAGTTTGATTAATCAAATGATTTCTTTCTTCATTGTTCTAGTAGTTATTTCAAGGGCAAAAACTTTGTAGAAATAGCCTTTGGTAAGGTAAAAAAATCATTCATTTTTATATAAACCTTAAAATGCGTCATTATATGTATATATAAATATTAATATTTTCTATATGTTTCAAACAAGGAAGAATTTAATACTTTAGTTAATTTTAAAATTACAAATATTAAAAAATAATTAACAATTATTTTGTCAAGTGTAAATTTAGTTTTTAGTATCGCGTCTCGCGCGTGTCCCTACGTATTAATAAAAATAAAATTTTGAATAATATAAATAATATTTAAAAAATGTGTTTGTATAGCTGTGTAAAATTCATAAAGAAGACACAAATTTTAAATGCGTGATTACATTTAAGAGTTTGATCCGATAGTTCTTTCCTAGCTCTTTTCTAATACTTGTTTATTAGACAACGTCGCGAAATAACGCATTTGATTGAAAGATGAAATAACAACAAGTGTGTCTTAGACTCAATACCAAAGAGACTGTCAAGTCTAAATATTTCGAATATAAGCAATTTGAGTAGGCATATGATGTATTATGCTTTTCAAATCGCAAATTTTAAAGAATTTCACAACATGAAAAAAAGAAGATAGATTAACAAAACTTACAAGGTTGGAGGTTGAATAAAAATATAAATATAAAAAAGAGCTGAAAAATAAAATTATGCAATTAGAAATTCTTTTCTGAAGTAAAAGAAATTTCAGAGATAAAAAATTAATATATACTATCAAAGAAAAAGAATCATATCAAAAAACAAAAACATGATTAGTAATTGAGAATTTATTTTTAAATACAAAAAAGAGGGAAAGAAAATTATATTAAAAAATTCATTACCACAGAAACAAAAAAGATTTTCCAAATCAAAAAACCAAAAAAAATTCACGGTGGAATTTCCTTTTTATTTATTTATAAAAGTTTGCATTATAAATAGAGTTATATCACAAGTAAAAAATCTAATATAATCAAATAAGATGAAAAAAAATTCTCACAAACAAAAAAATTCAATAGAAAAGTTTTTATTTTATCATAAATAAGTTATTCCACAAATAGTAAATCGATATAATAATTAAAAAATATTAAATGACAATTTTATTTATTGACAATTTTATTTATTGTGAAGTCTCTTAATGTAGGGCAAAAAGTTCAATCAACATTTTTTAGTACCTTCACACTTTTAATATATATATATATATATATCATGCGTTACATTTTCGGATAATTCGATTGAAGTTAGGGGTGTGCAAATTAAGAGTTAAATCAATAACCCGAACCGATAATTGAGTTATTGGATTAATGGTTTGGGTTATTGTTTTAACGGTTTGATTATCGGTTTACTATCTCAAGTTATTGGTTCGGTTATCGGTTCGACCACTTTTTAAACGGGTTATCCGATAACCCGATAATAATTTATTAAATTATAATTTTAGCCTTCAATATATGAAGTATCCAAACAAGAAGATGAAATGAGTGACTGAGTGTCGATGTAAAGTGAAGGGAATGGTGTTTTAATTTAAATTAAAGTTGACTATTTTAGTTGAGCTAGTTCTATATATTTTTTCTCTTTTCACCCACTTTTTTCTAGCTAAACATACTTATGACTTATGAGATATTTCATGTGAGATCTTATCGGTTAACCCGATAACTGAAGCGATAACGATTAATAACTGATTAACCAATAACCGATAAACGATATCTTAACGGTTCTTTAACGGTTTAGGATGTCTACAAAGCGATAACCGATAAGTAAAACCGATAATTTTCAAAATCGAACCGAACCAACCGATATATAAATGTACAATTTAGACTCATATGACATGACCGATCAATAAATCCGCAAGTAAATTAAATCCACTAAACCATAGGGTTAATAATCTTATGACAACATGGTGCAAATCTTTCAATCCAGCCGCGGGTATTGAATTTAATTTAATTATGTTATATGTTGGCATGGTTGAGTAGAACAAATTATTTTCTAACCTGTCTTTTTGAACCAACTCCATTGGGCCCAAATATATATGATCCAATCAATTTTAACAGCCCAAATACTTTATTGAAGCCCAAATCTAGCCCTCTTTCTACACATATATAGTCCCAAACTGCGAAAAAGGGTTTTTTCTCTTAGGGTTTTATTAGGCGGCCGATTCCTCTCCTTCAACCTCTGTAAATCGGAGTCCTCTTCACTCAGCAATCATGGGGTATGAACTATAAGCTTTCTATTTTTGAAATTTTATGAACTAAACATTATTTCTCTTGTGAAGCATTTTAAAATTTTGTTCTTTTTTTTAAAAACCAATTTTCTACCTCTGACAATTGTTTGTAATGGCGCTGTTATAGGAGTGTTAGACTGTATGCGCAAAAAAGGGAGCTTTTTTTTATTTGGGTTTGTGGGTCTAACATTATTTGTTTGAAAATGAATGTTCTTGATAGGATCGATTTTGATGTGGGGTTATATCCTGTTTCGTGCATAAAATGAGGTAAATGTTTATCAAGATGCTGAGTGTTTGAGGAATTGAGATTATATGATAGTTAAAGTAGGTAACTGTAATTTGTAATGGCTGGAAAGAAATGGAGAAGTTTAGAGGGGTTGATGCAGTGTAGCTGATTCCAATTAATCTGGTGTTTAGATGTATTTAATTGATTGGGACATGTGAAGTTTATGTATGATGGATCTTAGTGGTTGGGGGCGGGTACCTTGCGGTGGTGGTATAGTTGAGGTGTGCTCAAATTGTAGCCGTACACATGGATCTGTGGACGAGCTTGTGGCAGATTATACTTGCAGGCTCTCTTTGATTTTCTTGTTGCTGAAAGCAGTTTTATGTAAGGAAATAACATGTCATTATGGATAGTCCACCTGTTCTTGAAGAGAATTAGGAACATCTTATAGTGCCATGAGTTAACTGATTGAGATTCGATGTGCTTCTCGAGTTCTAAGCTACTCTGATGACTGGGGGTATGGGAAGAAGATAATAATTGTCTATGGACTTCTAAAAAAACTGATAGAGATTCAATGTGTTTCTCGAGTTCTAAGCTACTCTGATGACAGAAGATAATAATTGTCTATGGACTTCTTCAATTCTGATATAGTTTCATATGATTTGTCTTTGTCATCGAGATGTTGAGTAACATCCTATGTGGGAAGCACAGTAATAGCGTATTTCTACTCACTCGCTCTTGACATGGGTAAAATTATAGGAAGACACGTGGAATGGGAGCTGGACGCAAGCTGAAGTCCCATCGCAGAAGACAAAGGTGGGCTGACAAGTCCTACAAGAAGTCCCATCTTGGTAACGAATGGAAGAAGCCATTTGCTGGGTCTTCCCATGCAAAAGGCATTGTGCTTGAGAAAATGTAGGTTCATCTGTACTCTATTTTTTCTGATTATGTTATCTTCAAACATGGAAATGTGTTACTAAACTGTCAAGTTTTGCTAATATGCGTTTGCAGAGGTATTGAGGCTAAACAGCCAAACTCTGCTATTCGTAAATGTGCTAGGGTTCAGCTCATCAAGAATGGGAAGAAGATTGCTGCTTTCGTTCCTAATGATGGTTGCTTGAACTACATTGAAGAAAATGTGAGTATCTTTCATGCTCTTACACGTGTAGAACGTTTTCATTTTTCTGGTGTACTGAACTTTTTTGGGTTCTCGATTTTGCAGGACGAAGTGTTGATTGCTGGATTTGGTCGTAAGGGTCACGCCGTGGGAGATATTCCCGGTGTTCGGTTCAAGGTGGTGAAGGTTTCTGGTGTCTCTCTTCTAGCTCTCTTCAAGGAGAAGAAGGAGAAGCCAAGATCTTAATTTACTCTTCTTTTTTTTTTGGCCAAAATATTCGAGCATGCAATGGACTTTTAGCTTGTATTTGAGTTATTACTTTGTCAACCTACTATTTGATTAGACATTGTACTGGAATTTTGGTTCATTAATGTTGAGTTCGAAGCTTACCTTAATGTGTCATCCAATAAGTTTTTGATTAATATTTTACGTTGCGTGTTTAAGATCACAAGATTTCAATATTCTAGAGTCTTTATAATTTTTGAAACTGTCTCGAGTTAAAATTAGACAAATTAAAATGGCTTTTTCATCTTTTTTTAAAATAAATTGGGTTCCGTTAAGATAAATGGTGTAAACAAGGTTGGTAAATATCATAATAATTTGTCTTCTTAAAAATCTTATTGCTTCCTAACAAAACTAAACTATGATGTGTTTGATGAGTAAAACATACTTGTTCACGTTCGATGTTTATAACATACTAAGCAATTTAACTACAAGAATCACTACAAAAATTTAAATGGATATGACTGATAACTGGAAAATACTTACCCAGATTCGATATTTATAACAAATCAATCAATTTAATTCGAAGAATCAAGGTAAGAAATACATGTCACTGAATCATAATTAATGAGGAAACTTTATATGCATATGTCCTGCAGATATGTAATGAAGAAAAATGCATTTGTCAGACGTTTCCAGTGTGAGTAGGGAAAACATGAGCTTACTGATAGAAATTTTATTAAAAATAAGGAAATGACAGCTATCTCTTTTTGAAGTGGACGATGAAACACATCCAAAAAAAAAAAAAAAAACTTCTTTTAAAGCTAAGACAATTTGCATCTATTGAGGTTGACTGTGAATCTTGCATAGAAAGACTACAAGGTTTTATATTCATGTAATACATGGATCAGTACTTGGAAAGCCATGTTCTCAGAGCAAAAGAATCATGCTGCCTTCCTCGAGTGCTATACAATTGCGATGCCTTTGACCCCTGCGGAAAATAGCCTTGTTCTTGAAGCCTAGCCATCTCTGAAGATCAAAGTTTACGCACAATTAGCACATGAATACATCATTATAAGAAGCAACACAGGTTAAAGATTCAGGTTTTGAGAAAAGTTACACTACATTTGGGAGAAAGAGAGATCTTTTCATGATAAAGATGCACTTCTAAGACTATTTAGTCATAATAAATATCAGGATAGAAACACACCTTTTACCTTGCAATGAACCATGTTATCAGGCTATCCTCATAAATTGCTGTTTTCTTTATGATCGATTTGCAAAGAATGCAAATCTAAATCAGTCTTCCCAACTACCTGGCCAGCTCCTTCACAAAAATCAAGACAATCACCAGAAGAATTCTTGACAGCAAAGGGTGTCCTTCTAACTGCTATCTCCGGGGTATTTAGTGACAAATAGGCCAATTTATTCATTAGAGATTCAACCTTATCACTAAATGGGGTTATGCTGACTTCTTCTACCTGACTGTTAAGTTGGTCCGCTTGATTTGCCCATACATTTTTCTCTGCATTTGTTTTCTCAGGAGTAGTCAAATCATCCTTGACATCTACTCTACCTCCATTCCCTGTTTGGCACTGTGGCATTGTTTCAGCACCCCTAAAAGTTGTGTCATATTCTCTCTCAACATGATCGATATTGGTATGTTTGAAGTCACCATTTACATTATCCTCCAGGTTCATCTCATTCATCTGACTAGGCACTTCCAAATTATAATTAACATTGCACTGAACGCCTACTCCATCTCCATCCTCTGCTTGACAACATCTAATGTTTTCACCAATAGTAACCTCAACAGCCTTGATGTCAATATTCTCAATAGTATCCAAGTCCATTTCATTCTCCATAACACCTTCTTTTTGACTGTTAATTGCTGCGAAACCAGCAGTCATATCATTGTCCAAAACACTTTGATTTTCACTCTCAATCGCAACCAAACCATCACGTGGAACATCTACGAATGTATCAGGTCCTTCAGCCACAAAGTCCTTATTGTTCAAAGTACTTGCTACTCTTTGGCTTTCGCTTTTAATGATAACTGTATCATTGTTCATAAAGACTTGGTTTTCACTCTTCATTGCAACCAACCCATCACCAGCAATGTGTTCAACTTTGTCTGGTTCATCGGCCACAACCTCCTCTATTCTTTGGTGTTCACCGTTAATCACATCTGTATCATTTTTCACAATGACTTGGCTTTCACTCTTGATTGCAACCAAGCCATCACCTGTGACGTGTTCAACTGTGTCAGGTTCATCGGCCACAACTTCCTCTATTCTTTGGTGTTCACTCTTAATCACATTTGTATCATTCTTCACAATGACTTCATTTTCACTCTTAATTGCAACCAAATCATCATGTGCAGGTTCTTCAGCCACATCTTCCTCATTGTTCAAAGCACTTGCTATGCTTTGGCCTTCACTTTTAAATAGAACTGTATCATTCTTCACAATGACTTCATTTTCACTCTCAATTGCAACCAAAGCATCACCAGCTACGTGTTCAACTGCTTCAGGTCCTTGCGCCACAACTTCCTCATTGTTCAATGGGTGTGCTATTGTTTGGTTTTCACTCTTAATTGCAACCAAACCATCATCAGGAACATGTTCAACTGTATCAGGTCCTTCGGCCACAAATTCCTCATTGTTCAATATACTTGATATGCCTTGGTTTTCACTCTTAGTTGCAACCAAACTAGCATCTGCAACATGTTCAACTGTATCAGGTCCTTCAGCCGCATCTTCCTCATTGTTCAAAGCACTTGCTATGCTTTGGCTTTCACTCTTAAATAGAACTGTATCATTCTTCACAATGACTTCATTTTCACTCTCAATTGCAACCAAAGCATCACCTGCTATGTGTTCAGCTGCTTCAGGTCCTTCCGCCACAACTTCCTCATTGTTCAAAGTGTGTGCTATTATTTGGTTTTCACTCTTAACCTCATCTGTATCATTGTTCACAATGACTTGATTTTCACTCTTAATTGCAACCAAACCATCATCTGCAACATGTTCAACTGTATCAGGTCCTTCGGCCATAACTTCCTCATTCAATATACTTGCTATACCTTGGTTTTCACTCTTTGTTGCAACCAAACTAGCATCTGCCACATGTTCAACTGTATCAGGCCCTTCAGCCACATCTTCCTTATTGTTAAAAGCACTTGCTGTGCCTTGGTTTTCACCCTTAGTTCCAACCAAAGAAACAACTGAACTGGCACTTTGGATGTGTTCAACTGGATCAGGTTCTTCAGCCAGAACATCCATATTTTTCGAAGTATTTGCTCCACTTATTTCATGATGAACTTCAAGAGATAACTCAGCAATAAGAGTAATATCACTTGGACCGCCAGTGTGATTATCTGAAACATTTGACTTGTCTGAAGATGATAGAGGAGACAGGTGCCTCAGAGTTTCAGGCTTTCTATTTGCCCTAAGAGGAACTCTTACACTCTTAGCTTTCATGTTTGAGTTTCCTTTTGGGCTAGAGATGGGAGCTTCAGTTTTGGGCAGTGCAGTAGCTAAACTGGATTGAGCGCCAGAGTGATTATCTGAAATATTTGACTTGTCTGAAGAAGAAAAAGGAGAGAGGTGCTTCAGAGTTTCAGGCTTTCTGTTTGCCCTAAGTGGAACTTTTACACTCTTAGCTTTAGTGTTTGAGTTTACTTTCGGGCTACAGATGGCAGCTTCATTCTTGGGCAGTGCAGTGGATGAATTGGAATGAGTACCATTAGGAGTGCGGACTGCTTTCACCTGCATAACAATGAATTTTAACATTAAAATTTTTGGAAGTACATCGATTCAAGAATTCTGAAGATTATTACAAGTAATGTAAGATAGTTTCATGAAGCTGCTAATCAAGGTCAGAAAATGGCCTTGACTACTTGAAAATTTTCCACTTGGCAATCATTTTTTCCTAACAAAGAAAATCAATAGACTTATATACACCTATTTCTTTCCACTTGGTAATGATCTTATCATCATTATACTAGATGCTGTCATCATGTAAATCATTTCAAATTGAAGGGCGTGAAAATAGATCCATATAAAAAGAACACTAAACTGACCCCGTCAAAGTAACCCATCTTTGGGGATGGCATGCGCAAGCCTGATGGTTTCATCATAGAGGCTGGACGAGAAACTGAGCCTGCTTGCTTTAAACTTTCTCTAGGTAAAGTTGCTCCCCAATTTTCGGGCTTATCTGACTTCTGATCACTTAAATGATTGTTCAGATCCAAAGTTGAGGTGTCACTATCAAATGATCTGCAGGAGCTGGTGTCAAAGCTAGTCCTTAACTTGCTTGACCTTTGGTTGATGGTCGCAGAAGATGATGACGATACTGAAGACCACTCGCTAATTGAACTAGCAGGCGATATGCTTGCGTTGATCTTAGAAGACATCAGATAAGCTGAGACAGCAGAGTTCCCAGATGGTAGTTTACTCTTCACTGCAGCTTTTGAAGGGGTTTTGAGTTTTGCACTTGCAGAAGGTTGAGCAATAGGTTTGCTATCAACCTTTCTCCTCGCTACAGGAATTGAAGATTTAGTTGTCTTGTCGGATGAAGTACTTCCAGAACTATCACTTGAAGATCTTGTTGCATGTACTTTCATTGAAGGTGAAGATCCCACAGAAGATGGCTTCATCGATATAGTAGGTTTGGGCAATACCCTACTAGCTTTATTTAAGGCAGATGCTTTTGGTGTCTGAGCCCCTCTAACAGAAGCTGCAATATCCCATTAAACTATCAAGGTCAGAAAAGATGTCTAAGAAATTGTTACAAGCCATAAATACAAAGGATAGAAAACCTAGCTACTTTTTATGGACTGAAGACAGCTTTCACTCGGAAATTAATCTAAATTTAACAAATTCTTTTATCAATTACCTGTACTGATTTTCATGCTGTCATTATCTGTTTTGACTCGTGTGATATCCAAAGAAGCCCTTTTGGATGCAGAAACAGGTTGCAACTTTGTGCTAATTTTTGGAGGCTTTAATGATGCTCCACTTGTAGTTCTACTGATAGACTTCATTAAATAACATAAAAATAATGTCAGTAAAATATCAAAAGTCCCAGTTCTATTGCTAATCAACCAAATGAGAGAAAGAACATCTACTCAGCCTTTTTGACCAATACTTTAAAAGCCTACAGCTAGCAGACTCAAAAAAAGGGAAATTTAAAGAGGAGTGATGATATTTCCTTTAAATATAAGGAATTTCTTTTAACTGGATATAGAAATGAAAATATGAGGAAAAACAGTATTTCTAAACCTAACAGATGTAAGCCTAACAAATATCCAAATATCAGTACAGCTCACAGCTGCAATTTGCTCATCAGAATATCAGCATCAAAATGACTGCAGAGAGCATATAGGTAAAAGAAATGAAACTTTGAAGAAAAATTACATGCCTGTGTGACTTGTGCCTTATCCTGGTTCAACCCTTTACCCAATCTTTGTGTTCCTGTAATTTGCTTTGGCTGACTTTTTGGTGTCCCAGCTTGTGCTCCAATGATTCTTTTTGGAGCAAGTTTTGGTTTCATCTGACATTTAAGAATATAGACGATAATTGTTGAGAACTATAGAGAAGTGACTATAATTTTCAGATTTCATCTCTACAAAATTAAACTTACCCTATCTTTTGAAGCAAGGTCCACTTTCGTTGTAGCTGTAAAAAAGGTTAATATCAGATTTGAATAACTTGCGAGAAATATGCATATCTTTATGATGATTAAACTTTCACCTCAAAAAAAAACCAACCCTATAGGAAGTAATACCTCTCCCACTCCCACTCCCAAATACACATGCACCACCCTCCATTCTCAGCGAGAAAAATAATGGGAAAAAATTTAAAACAAAAAAGACAACATTAAGATGGGAAACTAACACTGCACAAATTCTTAACTATTTTATGTATCCTTTGAGATGCATGACTAAACATCCAACAAAACTCGTGTACTTCTGTTTTTTCAACCTCCAGGCACAATCCATTTGAAACAAATCAAACAATTAACAATAATAAATGTAACAACTTCCTGAGAATAAAAAAGTTTTATAGTTGAAATCTTATACGTATTACATAAGTTCACACTCAACTTGCATGACGGCCAATTGATCTCCTTCTAAGAAGCTAAACCTAAAATTCTCCTTCTAAACCTACTCCCCATCTCAGTAAGCTTGTGCATCTATGCGGTCCTGAAAACAAAGTACTCTTTTGTCCCATTAACCTTTAACATCCTGCCCACATATAAAGACTTCTTCCACAAATAGTGCTACTGTTGCTTTGTCTGAATTGTGACTATACGATTCCAGAATGGCAAGCTCATAAAGGTGTCAGGGGTCTATCACTAGTGTACACTCTGTTGAGATATTTGGTTCTGTGAAGTAGTATCTGGACAAACAGTTGTTAAGGTTATGAGATCATTCAACCATAGACACCAGTATGAGGTGAGACAATCAGACTTCACATCCGGTCAAAGTAGATGTTGTGACTGAGATGAACTCAGCAAGTAGATGGCTTCTTTGGAAGAATAGATTAGATGTATAGTACCAGTAGATGATCATTGACTGCTGAAGAATCCGATCAAAAACCTTTAGATGCAATGCACTGCAGAGATGCAGGTTGGCAATATGGCAAAAGTGAAGATGCATAGATGCTCAATTTCATGGTTGGCACTGAAAAGATGGGGAAAGGGGGAAGAGAGAGAGAGAGAGAGAGAGTGTGCGTGATGGAAACAGGAGATTCACAAAAGTAAAGGGAAATTACCACACTAAGGTATTTTTTTCCTTCATTCAATATGTAAAATGACAGCAATTCCTTAAACTTGACCTATTTAAAACAACTAGTATCCTATCAACTTACAAGAATTAGCTCCATTATCTGTCTTTGCAGATACTTCCCCACTAGCTGGAATGGCCACCTTCTGGATTGAAGCTCTTATATCTCCAAATAACTCAGCTTCAATATGTTCTAGTGTCAAATTATCACTTTCCAACGTGGAAATCGAATCAACTGATTGCCGCACATCCTCCTCAATCATAGGTAAAGTTTGTTTATCACCTCCCTTAATCATGCTGGACAACTCATCAGCATCAAGCACACCTGAATATGTTGTTTGTAAGTTTGACTTTGCAAATAGAGGATTAGATAAATAAATCCCCCTTAATAGGAAATATAGCCAAAAGCTACCTGCATCTGTAAAGAAAGCACTATCCCAAGCTAAACTTTTGCGTAAATTGACCTTTCCTTTTCGTCTGGCCTTCTCAGGTTCCTTTGACTCATGCAGCTGAGGGAACTGGTCGTCATGGTTATCTTTACAAGCCATGTCCATTTCCTCTTGAACATTAGTAGCTACTGAAAAACCCAGATTTTAGCTCAGTCTGATTTGCTAAACAGCACAAAACGAAAATAATTTACACACAATGTACCGTGTTGCGTATGAAGATGTGGCTTAGTACCATGTCTGAACTCAGATGAAAAGAGAAATGGAATAAAGCAGCATAAGCAAAATAAAGTGCTTCTAGCTCTAATAAATTGCATAAAAATCAAAGAGGAGACTGAAAAAGATCCCCTCTTTGAGGCTTTACAGACGATAAAGTTTATCCACTCTAAATCTCCATCAGGAAGCAATAAAGCTAGCTATTCTTTGAGTTCTTTCAGTTACAGAGTTCCACATACAATGAAAGATCCAAATAGAGTTGAATGAAGCAACATTGCACTCTATCACTATATCCCTGTCCTCAGTATAGGATGTAAGGGCTTCCGTTCATCCAGCTCTCTAGAGGGGAATCTCTGCTCGCTGCTTCACAAAAGGTCAGCATCCTTTTCAATTATGAGTTAGATGAGCTGGCCAGGTCCAGTTCCAGATTAAGTGATTATAATTCAGAGACATACAAAATACAATAAAGAAATAGCGCTCCGAGAGCTCTTAAATTCATGGGAAACTACTTTCAAAATCTCAGAAAAGCATGTCTAAATCCCTCTTAAGTACCCCTTTCCCCCCGGCACGGGCTCGGAAGCTTAAGGAGTAAACATGCATGAAGCCCAAATAAATGAACTCCAGGAAAATGTATATCAGCCTCAACCTACTTAACTTAGTCACTTTTTCCTATCAGCTCATTTATGCCTTCGATTTCTTTGGAGTGGGATGGAGCAAAATGGAAACTCCTAATATTGCCCCAAAAAACAGCCAAAGGGTGTAAGAAAACTCGATGTTTTCCAGATCTTGTAAAGAGAAACAAATGTTCTTAGTCTAGTAGATAAAGAATCAGAAAGTAGAAATAAAGTAGACAAAATCAGGGACTGTAATTGCACTCATTCATTCAATGCAAAGCACACTAAAACAACCAAAGGGTACAACAAGATAATTCAATTTTTCCCAGATCTTGTCAGATAGACCATCTTTTCTTTAGCCGACAGTTTCAAGACTAAAAATTAGGTCTCGACAAAACCAACAACTAAAATTAAACGATTACCCAGAAAGCAAAAATAAATGAATAACAAGAACCTGAAGATGGGTATTCTTCAAGACCCCAAGAAGGGAGAGGAGAAGATGAATTTCCAATGAGATTGTCATTTTCTGATGAGAAATCAATAAGACTAAGCCCATTTACTTCAAGATCCATCTTTTCACTCTCTTCCATCGACATTTACTTCACAGATTCAGTAAACCCCAAAAGTACAAGCTAGGAATGCTCGTATCTGAATTCGATTTGAAATTGAATGGCTCTTGATAAAAGGGGGGATACTGAGAAAAAGTGCGATGATAGAATGGGAGCGCTATAGAGCAAAAGGGGGAATTTTTTTTGAACTGATAAAGAGGCGGTTTTTCAAAGAATTGGGAAATGAAATTAAATAATTTCGCTAGCCGTTTGGCCCTAAATAAATATTGTAATTTTGAAATGTTCACTTGGCCATGTGTACAAGTGTACAATTGAAGTATAGAAATTTGATAAAAACAACGAAAAAAAGGTCAAAAATATCCTTAACGTATGAAAAATAGCTTATAAATATTGATTTAAAATTACTTCTAACATATTTTTTTAACTCAAAAGTATCTCAAACTAACACTCTAAACTTGGTATTTTTTTCAACTTAAAAAAGTCACATGGCTTATTATAGTTGACAATAAAAATTAAGCCCGTTCATTTTTAAATTCAAATTCATTAACCCGTTTTCACTTATTTGATGTATTCATGTATTTATTTTGTGAACACATCACCTTGTTTGAGTTCGTAAGTAAATTCTTTCCTTTTTTTATGAAAAATACACTGTAAAATTCTCTCATTTTCAAACGCTAATTTTGCTTTTTATCTTCTCCTAAATTTGTACATTAAAGCTTTTGTATTCAAAATTTTGAAATTGGAAAACAATTACATTAAGCTACTACTTTGTGAATTTTTATAGCAAATTAAGTAGAAATTGATTTTTTTTTCAGAAAAAACTATTTATTAGTATCATAGGCGCACTCAAATTTTCTATCCAAAAATTGTATCACGTGTACATGTTTCTGCCTTTTTCTATATACACTTGCACATATAAAGGTGAATCTAGTTATAAGTTCGGAAACTTAGATTTTAACTAATGAATCCATCACCTTGTTTGAGTTCACTTATTTGACGGAGAATTTTCATTTGTTTTTGTTAAGTGAAAATGGGTTTGGGTTTCAAAATGAGTGGATTTTTATTAAATAATAGTTGTAGTCAATCATAATAAATCATGCGACTTTTCTAAGTTGACAAAATTTATCAAATTTGGGATGTTATTTAAGAGGTTAGTTTCAGGTATTTTTGAGCTAAAAAAATAGGTTAGTGGTATCTTTAGACCAATAGATTAATAGAGGATATTTGTGAGACATTTTCTATATGTTAGAGGTATTTTTAGCCCTTTTTCGTGAAAACAATTTATTTTCTTAAAAGGTGGTACGAAAATTTCGCATTCACGTAGAATTCGAAGAAAGACCTCAATCATAAGAGGTGTGATAAAGACAATCTATCCTGATACAAGTATCAATAATTGATTTTACGGATTTGAATTAATTTGTTCAAACTGATAATTAGGGCCAATACAAATCACTTTTTTAGCAACAATTATCCGGGTAATAATGGGGAGACTATGTGTGATAATATTGATAAAACAAGTTATTATAGAATGAAATCAAATGAGCTTAAGAGTAAACAAATCTAGCTTGGCTAATTAATTACCGAAATCTATTAAAGCTATATATTTTAACTAATTGGATAGATTGTGTTGTCCCCCTACATCTACCTGAATCACCTATCATTGCCATGTTTCTCGAGGTTCGAATCGAGACCTCTAATTCTTATCTTACTTATGCGTACGAGTAGGAACATATATTAGTCCGTATTATGGGTCTATTTGTTAGAAAAGCCGCACATCCCCTTTCCAGTAGCCTTCCAGTAAAACACATTATTTGAGCACTGCAATGGTAGGCAATTCAGGTAGAAGATGGAGGGGAACAACTCAACCTGCTCAAGGTGAAGCCAAGCAGACCAGAATGAACCAAAGGAAAAACATCAAACTAGAGTTCAGATACTTGGCCAGACACAGAAAATCAATATATAGCCCCAAATGCACTCTACTTGGAACAAAGTCTGTCAATTACCTGCATTTTTCAGCAGCATATGACCAAGTACTTCAATTACATCACATCCTTTTGCTATTACTACAGACACAGGTAACAGCTAACAGCTAACAGAGGACAATCATTTACTACTTCAATAGCATCCTACTATACATTGGCAAGCAACTCCTCTTACACTGTCAAGGTCAAGTATGGTTTCTCCTTATGCTTGCTGGTTACTTTAACAATCCAAGTGAAAGCAGTAATACCGATATAATCATCCATTGCATCAACATTCATTAATATGAAGAAAATTTGAACTGTCGAAACCAATTCATTGAGTATACTGTAAGAAGACTAGCTGCCAACATATTTATATTTCTGGGCAATGGAACAAATAGATACAAAACGCTTAGTTAAACGACGAATAAATGAAATATTTCCCCCCAGACTACTTTTTCTACTACCTAAAACATTCTAAGTGGACAAAACAGTCAGAAGTTAATTTCAGCTATGTGCAACAAAATTCATATTAACATAGCCATCAAGTTCACTATTTAATCCGTACGGGGAAAATCCAGCAAAACACCTCATGAGGAATTCAGCTTACTTCAGTTTTGAACTCCATTCACTGCTAAAGATGCTGCATACTTCCTTTTACGTTTTGAGGTACAAGAGGCTTTGCGTGGTGATGGTGAATACTGCAGGCGGTAACTGATGAGTGATGGTCCAAAAATACTAAATTTCCCTGACTTGCTAAAAGCAGTTTCAGCATCAGCACGCTTCTTGAAAACAACTTTTGCTCGTTTGCTCTTGTGAATAAGTTCTGTCTCAGATTCACAAAGTGGACCATAGTGACTGAATATTATGTTTAAATCTGCTATGGGAGGAATTGATTCTAAATCTGAAAAGTTAAAAATCAGCGCAGTTGGGGAGTATTCAGAATTTCCATCCACAAGATCAGATAGATTTTCTCTCTTTGAATTCTCAACAATGTGGTCTACTTCTTGTTTATGGTCCAAGCTTGGAGTCCGGCCAGGAGAAATCTCCCATTTAGCATTAGGAAAATCCTCCTCATTTTGGACCTCTGGTTCAAATAACACCTGATCTTCGGGGTTGCATTGAATAATCCTATCAGTCCAATATGAGTCCTCAATACCTTCTAGTGAAAAAGTTTCAGCAGATGCTGAGTTGAATGAATTTTGTCCTATATGTTTTTCTGTCGTCCTTGCGTGGTCTCCTGACTCAGTAGCTTCTGAGCAAGTTAAACTCCTATAATCACAGAACAAACCAGCTTGTGAAATCAAAATGCTATATGCATTCATGGGATCCCTGGCTGCTGAATAGAGGTTTGAGAGCATTTCTGTTGGAGAAGGAAACTCTTTTGGAATCAACTGTTCCCCTTCAGGTTTCACGAGACCGAGTATTGAATCTCCAAAACCAACATTTCTCGGCTTCTCACTATGCTCACTAGTTCTTTGGGAATTTCTGTCAATAAACTTGAGAATCCGGCGAGCAGCTTTATGAGATGGCAAAGACATCTTCTTGCCACTGCTTGGTGACAATTCTTTTTTCCTTCTTTTTGCCTTTGAATTGCTAGGCATATAATCAAATGTTAAATGTCTCTTCTCAGAAGACACAGTCTTCCACTCTCGCCCAGCTCTCCCTCTAGATTTCTTCTGATCATTTGGTATGCCTGAACTGCTCCCATACATCAAAATGGACATTGATTTTTCTTTTTTACTAGGGTGCTCATCAACCCCCAAGCGTCGAGGACGCTTTGTTGAGGGATTACCTTGGACATGAGAATTTTCCTCTGACGCCACATCACTAGCATCTTTCTTCCCAAGCAGTGGTTCAACATCATTATCACTCTCCAACAAATCACTAAATTCTTCTATCACTGGGACCTCATAATAACCCTTCCAGCGATTTAAGGCTACCAATTGAGCTTTTGCCACCACAAATGACAATCTGTCAAACCGGGAATGTGGGGCTGCAGCTACTGACTTTAGTGTTCTAACAAGCTTGGTAGGGTTAAATGATGTCTCATCTGAAAAGTTGTCACCTACAATTCTCATGTTTGACTCTTCCTGGATGCCAGAATCCACATCAATCTGAGATTTCATTTTAGCTCGGCTCTCCTCCAGCAAACATGGGCAGGCCAGCCCATACTCAACACGTCTAGAGATCTCATCTAGAGCACAGTTCACCGCATAAGAAAAGTGTTCTGAGTTGCTCTGTTTCTCCATTTGAGAGAAGTACATCCTAAATGGCTTAACGCTAGATGCTTCATTCCAAGCAAATGTCTGATCACCAAAATAAGCTATAAGATAGCTGTTCTTTTTAAAGTATTTCATTGCTCTGTCTGATGCAGCAGAAGGATCAAATATCTGCCCAGGCCACCAAGGATGACTCCTGACCTTACCCCATACTAAATCAGACGCGTAGAACTTCCCTTCCTCTTCCATTCTGTGCTTAGCCCCTCGTCTTTCTGGAACAAGAGCATCAGCCCCAACACCTATACCATCTGCATTTTTCAACTCAACTTCTATAAGCCGTTCCTCGATTAAACAATCTTGATTCCCATTGACATCCACCAGCTTGGAATCATTGTTGACTGTTATACCATCAGTAACCCATCCATTTTCCCCACCTAATACCTCTTGCATGTGAGCTCCTTCTACAACAGCATTCCCCTCTCGTGCAAGATGTGAAAATCCCCCCAGATCAACCACGAGTTCACCGTCAAACCCATCATCATATCCTGAAACCCCCATTTCACCTTCGATTCGCACTCTTAAACCCTCACCAACCTCATTACCTTCTCCAAAAACCCTAACCCCACCATCAACAACAGATTCACAAACTAAACCCTGATTACTTCCATCCTCCATTAGGGTTTCGCTTCCTGATCGATGATCAACACTAACATCATTTCCCTCGTACGTCGCCTCAGCATTAGCAGCTCCCGAGATTCGGTCAGTATGATCCGAATTCACCGACATGGAGAAATCCTAACCAATACAGAACACATAATCATACACAAATACATCAGGAAAAGAAAATATCCAAAAAAAAACAAAAAAACGCTATAAGCACATGAATCAACAGCTAATTCAATTCAAATTGAACACATGAAGATAGATTTATAGATAATACTACTAAACATTTTACCTCTGGATATTGATTTCTCTTCTGAGATTAGAGAAATGAATAAAGAGAGAGACTTCCAGAAAAAATATGAGTGTTGTCTTTCTATTTCACTGTTTTTTTTTTCTTTTTTTCCCTACCAATTTGCGTGAATGTATATAAAGTACTGTTGTTTGAGTTGATGGATTTTTGAAGCGACACGTGTCGTTACGGTGTCGTTCTGTACTGTGACATGCAAAAAACTTTGAGGAATAAGTTACGGGTCGGTAGCCTGTTTGACTTACACATAGCATGAATTAATTATGAAAAAATTTTAATATTAAATTAATTATTCATAATTTAATTTTTTTATTTTTTATTTGGCATAGATTCGCTCATAATTATATATATATTAATTACGCCATTTTTTAAGTTATAAATTAAATATCATATTAATTTTATACATAAATAATTTATTTTTTAATCATCTATTAAACGTGAAATTACTTGTGCAAAATTAATATCTATGTAACTCACTTTCAAACCACCTGCTAAATGACCCTTTAGGTATAAAGTTATTATTACCTATTAGTTTCACTAGGACTATACAAATTAATGATTAAACCAGTCGCCCAAATCAATAATTAGGTTATTGATTTAATGATTTGGTTCTTCGTTTAATATCCCGAGTTATTGGGTTTTTGATTTAGTTATCGATTTGACTAATTTTTAAAATGGGTGAACCAATAACCCTATAATAATTTATTAAATTATTCTTTTAATGTATAAGGTTTCATAGCAAGAAGATGAAGTGCGTGTCGATAAAAAGTGAAACAAGTGTTATTCAAATATAAATTAAAGTTGATTGCTTTAGATGAACTATTTCTATGTATTCTTTCTCTCTACATCCATTTTTTTTAGTTAAATATACTTATAGCTATGACTTATGAGATCTTTTGTGTGAGATCTCAACGGTTAATCCGATAACCAAATCGATATAATCGATCAATTGATATCTTAACAGTTTGGCATATCTACAGATCGATAATCGATAAGTAGAACCGATAACTTTCAAAATCGAACCGAATTGAACCGAACCGACTGACCATTACGCAACCCTATTTTCATTTGTATAAATAGATATTAGAGTTTTGATTATTATTAATAACTTTTTTTATTCTACTAATTTACTTCATCATAGAACGTCATTGACTTATGTACTCAATTAGTATTTCTCACTTTTTTTGCATTGAAGATAATATTTATTTTTTTTATAAAAAAAATATCACATAGATTAAAAAAGATGAAAATTTATCACAATTTTAAAGAAGTAAAAAAAAAAGATAAAAATTGATAATGTAAGGATAAAATAAATATTTAAAAAGGTAGGATAAAGACAGAATATCTATAGTTCAAAATTGAGGGAGATTTTAAATTTTAAAAAGCAAAGTTGAAAAGTGAAAACGATTTTCGCCCAATAGATAATAGCAGCTCACTTTTTTCTTAATAAGACATTCCATCCTTCTGTTGAAGCTCAATTAATTCGAATACGCGCATGATAGGAGACCTCTGATTAAAAAGTTGTTGGAATTTTCAGTGAAGTATTAAAATTTTTTAGAAACTTAGAACTTAGGATTTCGTTCAAATGTCTAGCGAAATATTAAAAAAAAATTCGTTGACATTTATACCGAGGTATAAAAAAATTTAAAAAAATTTAGGACTTTGTTGTAATTTCCAGCGAACGGGCATGCCCACCCGTAGCCCCAGTGTGTTGTTCTCCCGCCAAAAAAGCGTGAACCTTTTTTTCCCTCTTGGGGAGCGTTGAACCAATCGCCATCGCCATGAGCGGAGAGATGGTGATAAACGGGAAAATTCAACAGCAATTAACTAAGCCTATAGGCCTCGGTAAAACACTGTCGATCTATTTCCCCGGTATCGATTTCCATGTCGGTGACCCACAATTCCGCCTCGCCTCTGAGCTTGTTCGCTTCTTCTCTGCTCCTCCCGGTGAGCAATTCGTTTCTCAGGTGAGTTATTTCTCGAATAAACGCTGCGATTACTTTGGAGAGTCAGAATGAGTTTTTGTTCTTTGTAATAGTACAAATTGATGTTTTGTTTCAAACAATTGGGAAATGGCTTGTCTGAATTTACCAGGAAAATCAGACGAGCTGACTGTTGTACGCCATACTCGGAGTATTTCTTTTTTTCCCAGGTTTTTTGACTCTGCAAATTGCATTTAATGGTTTCGTATGTTGAACTTGGACGATTGGAGTCTGTATCTGTGACTGGGAATAAACGCGAAGTTCATACTAGTAGTGAAAGGGTAAAAACCGATATAATGATTTTTCATGTATAATGATTTTTCATGTAATATTTCTCCTTCTATGCTATTTTTAATCGCTGAATAACCATAACTAATAGTTACTGAAAATGAAGGTCAAAGACTGATGTTGAAGTATTAAGTTAGGCGTTTGGCCATAGATTCCAAATATTTTTCATTTTATTTGGAATTTATGGAATTGGAGTTGAGGATTTAGTTGTGTTTGGTTATACTTTTTGCAAGGAATATTTGGAATAATTTTCATGCTTGAATATACTTAAATGCAACTTAAAAGTGAAAACTGAGTTACGGATTTCCAAATTTGAAATACAACTTCAAGTTGGATTTGAATTTTTCATTGCCAAACACTGATTTTCAAATAAAGTGAAAAATTATTCCGGAAAGAAGTGAATAATTTTTTGGCCAAACGGGTCCTAAGTATAGGTGAACACAGGTGGATCCGCGATTTGAAAATATGGGTTCCTACAACAATCTCAAATTAATTAGAATTATTACTGGGTTCACAGTCAATACTTATAAATGTTTAGTTGATTTCTTAATACATATAGAGGTCTATGAAAAAGCTATTGGTTCCTGTGAAGCTGTACATTGTACTGTAAATGCGCCAATGTAGGTGAAGGAGGATGATGCCACATACTGCTTGTCATGTAATTTTAAAGTCCAAAAAGTTTGTGAACAGAAGGACTCCTATCTTGCTATTTCAGAAGGATTGCTCTACCTATAATCTCTTATTTATTCTCGTGGAGGGTTTTCTTACACTGTTTGATGTTTCTTGTCTGAAGTATTCGAATGGAAAACCTTATCCTCTGGAGTCTATATCTGTCAATTATGGTGTAGTACAGTACTAATAGTAAAGTAAAATGGCTGATTTGCTGATATTATTGTATTATTTTAGTGTTCAGGCATGTTTCAACTGCTGGAAAATTATGATTATTAGAATTTTAAGTTAAAGGTTAAGAATGACACTGGATTATTAAGTCTAGGTGAAGGAGGTTGACGGCACATTCTTATTGCCACTGGACTTTCAGCAATTCCGAAAACTTTGTGAGCTCCAAGGATTTTATGCAATTTTAGAGAGTAAATCTAAAGATGCTCTATTGTGTATGAGTGCTGCATTACACAAGGTAGTACATTTATAGTTATGAAATTCATTTTTTTCCATATTTAATTATTTTATCTTAATTGGGTCGTTGATGCTAGCAGGTTTTCTATTCGAAATTGGGGGATGAAAGTTTTGATGATTTTGTTAAGATAAATATCCGTCTCCACAACTATCCTCAATCAATGATTGCATTGAAGAACCTAAAAGCTGCTTATATTGGTAAAAATGATATTCAACTTTACATTTGCTCTTTATCGATCAATTAGTTTAATGCTAGCTTAGATTCTTAACATGATCTTTTCACATGATAGATAGGCTTGTCTCTGTACGTGGTACAGTGGTAAAAGTCAGCACAGTCAAGCCCCTGGTGATGCAAATGAGTTTTGCCTGTACTAAGTGCGGAACCAGTATTGCTCGTGACTTTCCAGATGGAAAATTTTCTCCTCCACCAGTATGTGAATTGCATGGTTGCAAATGTAGGACTTTTAATCCCATAAGGTCTACAGCTCGAATTATAGACTTTCAGAAAATAAGGTAAATTCCTCTTCTTTGTTGTCTTTTGATGTCTTTACTTCAACATCTTTATATATCATACTATTTGGGTAAAAAATATAACTGAATATTTCATTTCTATTATTCCATTCTTCTTCTTCCCACCTCTCTGTTTTATTGTTCATTTCGTATCTTATAAATTATCTATGTTCTCCCAGAATTCAGGAGCTGCTGAAATCTGAACATCATGAAGAGGGGCGGGTACCTCGAACTGTTGAATGTGAACTAACTGAAGATCTTGTGGATGCATGCATCCCTGGAGATATTGTGACTGTCACTGGTATTATTAGGGTGATTAACAATTACATGGATATTGGAGGAGGTAAATGTTTTTATAGAGGGCATGACATAGATGTGTTTGGATAGCACGAATGTCTTTCCTCCACCTATAAAACAAATTAAGATACTTATCCTGTTTTTTGTGAGTCATTCCCCCCTTTCAACAAACAATCTGAATGTTTTTTCCTAACAACGACAGTCTCATACTTATGAGTGTAGATTGCTGCATCTAACGAGCAAATATTTTGATCCTCCTAAAATTTTCCTTCCATTCCATTCCATCTCTTGCCCGAGATGAAGATACATATAAATGTTATATAGGTCGCGTGTGTGTATATGTATGTAGAGAGAAGTGAGTGCATCCGTGATATAGCTCTTGAGAAATGAAAGCAAACTTCGTTTAAGAGCCTTAAATGTAAGTTTGTTTCTGTCTTAGCAGCAAAAAGTGTGTTATGCCTGATTTTCTCCATTAAATTAGATTATATATGTGAATATCAAAGATAGCCTTCTTTTATTGGACTGTAACATATGGTTCCCCATTTGAATTAAGTATATAAAGGAGAAATTTTGGAGAAAGTTGATGAAGTGTGTTGACCGTTGTTTTTCATGCACGAGTCCTTAATTTCACTTAAAATATAAATTTTTGAGTCACGTGCTTCAAACTAACGCTCCTGACTGATTTGAAATAAGCATCATATTCAATTATAGGCCTTAAAGCTGATGTAGACTAGTATATCATCAAAGATAGTGAATCTTGTAGCTTATTCTTACTATTGTTTGAAGTCTCTTTTAAACATTTTAACAGTATAAGTTAAGTCTAAAGGCAGTATCTTCTTCTATGTTCTTATCTTTTATTTTTGATATATGTTATTAAGTACCTCTGCTTCTGCACAGAGCGGTGGGCAACAAATGATAATGCATTCTCTGAATCTAATAACGCATTAAGTATGAATGCTTCTTCTCCGTGTTTGCTCCAAGTCTTGGATGGATGACATCTAAACCTTTAAAGCAAACGTCGATCCAGTGACCATATAAAGTCTCCAGCTATTCTTCTTGTGAAATGAGCTATTATTTAGGAAAAGAAGGTTTAATGTCATAATATACTTGTTCATTAATGCATATTAATTAGATCAAGTAACTTACTAGTCTTCCATAATTTTGTTGCATATAACACGATGGAACTTTCATTCATTCAAATTGATATATTGATAGAGTGCCTTCTAATAAATTGATATTCGAATTAGTTATGTTTTAGCACCCTACTTTGAGTCAGAAATCACAGCTATTTTGCCTTTGCCTGAACTGATATCTGGGAGAGAGAAAAATCATTATGCCAATCTTTCTGCTGCACTGGGGAAATATATGGGCCAGTGACATTGAATAATGTTGCAGATGCTGTTGATGACTGGGTCAAAAATTATGCTTTTGATTTGCTGCTGTGTACTTCAATTTTAGTTATATATGTCAGATGTTAACTTTATGCAAACCTTGGTAAATGCAGGAAAGTCAAAAGGCAAGAATCAAGGGCTTTATTATTTGTACCTAGAAGTAGTTTCTATTACAAACTCGAAGTCTCAGTCAACATCTGAGGGTTCACAAGATAACTCTGATGCTAGAGCTACAGAGCTATTTGATTTGTACTCATTTTCTCCAAAGGATTTGGAGTTTATTGTTAAGTTTTCTGAAGAACACGGTTCTGACGTCTACCGACAAATACTTCAATCTATTTGCCCCTCGATCTACGGTCATGAGCTTGTTAAAGGTATACATAATCATTGGGATGAGTTTTATTATTATTTTTTCAGTAACCTATCATTCCGTAAATTATTGATGTGTACCCTAAATGCATGGTGATGAATAAGAGCTAACCTGCTTGCATTAGGACATTTATCAAATGGAGAATATTAGAAGATGAGTTGAGTTCTTTGTATCAAATCCTCTTGTTGGATGTTTGGCTTTTCTTTGTATTTCACTTTCACAGCATAGAGTAAGCCTCCGGATTAGGACTATTTGAATGTGGACACAGGATTAATGCCTTCCAGTCTCAATCCCATTTCATTTGGTGATATGTAGCTTTACTGCAAAATATATAGTGACTAGATTCACATCTTAGTTGCTGATGACTATTTCTCCTGGACTCTTTGTTTAATTATTGAAGTTCAATTTATAGAGGTTCAAAAAGTTGACTTCTATTTCTGTCAAGGATTTATTTATAAAAGCTGAGTCTTTCAGGTCAAATATTCAGGAGGTGATCCTAAAAAAAGATAAGAGAAAAAATGTCACAAGCTATGCTGGCTCATATGTTTTACATTTTGCACTATTCTAGTGTCAAACTAGAGAATCATGAAGTTCTGAAAGCTCTGATGAGGAGGAACAAGCTGAATAAACTGACCTGGGGAAAGAGAAGCCCTCAAAAGCAAACAATTTATTTTTACATAGTTAGAGAATGCCTAAGTTGAACAGCAATTGATGGATTTTCAAACTCTGTTGTACTAAAAGTTCAACCTCTTAGTCCCAAAACTCCCNAATAGAACTAGTGCATATTTTCCTATTTGGACGTACCAAACTGCAATAAATAAATACCATCCAACACCACTGCCTAATATATAATGGACCCTATTCAAATGTACTGCATAGAAAGATCTAAGAAATACAAAATAACTAAAGGCGGTAAAATAAGCCATTTCACGATTTAGCTGCGTGTGTTCCCTGATAATGCCAATGAATTATTATGTGATAAATTTATTCATCATACTAATGTATGAGAAGACAGCAGATTGCGATGTGTTGTGTTCTTGAAATCTTGTACTTGAGTTGGTGTGCTATTTCATACCTAAAAACAGAAGGGAAAGTTTTTCAATTCCTTAAGAAAAGGGTTGTACCTTGTCATTTGGGATCTTTCTGGTATGTCCTAAACCAGTAGACGAGCCCCTGCTTGGCCAACTGCCATCATCCTATGATCAACTCTTGAAATTGTCAATATAATGGAGTGATTCATATCCGAGGGTCTTTCTCTTCTTCAGAATTGCTCTCTAGTTAGGCATGCGAAGATACCTGATTTTTGTACGCTTTTACTTTCTTTGTTTACTTCTTGTCTTCATTGTCATCTCTTTTCTTTCCTTTCCTACTTCTTAAGTGTTTGCCTGGCCTGCTTATGTGTCTTGTAACTCTTACATTACTGTACCTTGTGTTTTCATATGGTACTTTTTGGTATGGGATTCATAGAGAAAGGACACACATACAATTGAAACACTATCACATTTCTTCCTTTGTTTTGTTTACATTGTGTTTGGTGGAATTTGTTTTGTTTCCATGAACTGTTTGAAGTGGTCATGCTACAGGTACTTAGATAGCTTGATCCTCTTCCTCTTTTTTGTGTAGCGGGAATTACATTAGCTTTATTTGGTGGTGTGCGGAAGCATTCCATGGATCAGAATAAGGTTCCTGTGAGAGGAGATATCCACATAATAATAGTCGGTATGTGACTATCTAGCTTGCCTTCTTTTGGTCTTGCTGGAAATTAATTCGCGAAAGCGGTTTAGTTTATAAGTTAGCATTTCTCTCAAGCTAAAATATCTATTCAGAAGTCAGGTTTATCCATTTATGTGAATATGTCATATAACTGTAAAAGCTAACTTGACTGGTTTCTATGTTATTAGGTGATCCTGGATTGGGTAAAAGTCAACTACTTCAAGCAGCAGCTTCCGTTTCTCCTCGTGGCATATATATTTGTGGTAATGCAACAACTAATGCTGGCCTTACTGTTGCTGTTGTCAAGGATCCTTTGACCGGTGACTATGCGTTTGAAGCAGGTAATGGTCTTTTTTTCTTTTAGTGCCGGAATACTACGATTTGGAAATCCACCAATCAATTGTATCTTTTTGCAGAAGGTTAAATTTAAAGCAATGTCTCTTTAAAGAGAACACAAAGGGAAACTAAAATGAATATTTGATGCATCACAGTTTATGAGAATTCTTATTTATTTATTTCCTGAGGGAGGGGGTGTCTAGTAAAAAGAACTTGAACTTATTATAGTTCCTTCCTTGTAATCAAACGGGTGATATTATATTGGTTCCTAGTTTGCATGATTGATAGTGTCCTTTCTCACCTTCCAGATAGAGGAAAAATCAGGAATTACCTGTAAATTTGTCTAGCTATGCTTTTTAGAAATTTATGATCTGTATTGTTCTATAGTTAAGTTGAGGACAACTAAGCAAATATCCCTGTAATGTTTGCTTCCATTAATGTATTTTGACAGTTAGCACTTGTGCTAGATGCTTAGAAGAGCACACTGTTTATTTCCTGTGATGGAATATCTTTGGTTAGCTTCAAATCCAACAAAGAAACCTATTTCTCTTCTCAACCCAACTAGGAAAATTTGGAACTCCAAGATATAACAGGTAAGCATATTAACATCCTGCTAGATTAATGTGAACACCAATATATCTTTTAAAGAGCTATAGGAATGAGATTTAGTTCAGTGTTATCAAAAAAGCTCTAAGGTCCATTGAATCTTTAAGTTTAATGAAGAAAGGCGCAAATGGAGAAAAATACAAATATGTATGTGTAGTCCAAGACTAATAATTATAATAAAAAGTAATAAATATATGAACAAAGAAATTGAAATAAGTTTTATGACAAGGAAAAGTATGTCTTATAGTCTTGATGACGACATGGAAGCGCCCATGAAGCGAGGCGAAGCGCTCAACAGGTTTTATGCTTCGCTTCAGGGTTTAAGCGCACTTTTGACAACATTGACTTAATTGCAATTATTAAGTGAAGAGACAGCTAAGACTTTTTTAGACCTAAAATATACAAAGAAACGTGTCCGATCTCTAATATATAAGCATTCAAAAGCGGCAGTTCACAGAATTTAGTATGGAATCAAAAGGTTTACAATAAAAAAAACAACAGCTGCTACAAAGTCACCCACACACTCTACTGTTGGGAGGAGGCAGGGGCAGAGGCTTCAGACAGAGACAGATGGAGAATTGTCCCAGCATGCATCTGGTGGACAATCTGGAAAGAGAGGAATTCCAGATGTTTTGAAGATATCTCTATCGGAATACAGAAGATAAAGCTGAACTGCATTAGACTCTTCTGTTTTTGGTGTAAACAAATGTACTTAGAGGATACTGAGTCAATCATAGACATTTTGGGATCCTGTTAGTATAGTATTTCAGTCTCCTTGGTTTTTTGGTTAGGGATGTAAATACGGCTTCAGCACTGCCTAAGTGCTGGGTATATTAATACACACAAATGTTACATTATCAAAAAAAAAAAAAACTGCTACACCTTAATCCCAAATAAGTTGCGGTCGGCTATAAGAATCTTCACTGATTATATCGATCCATTTAAGCTCATCTCATACCAATATTATAAAAAATAAAAATAACGACTAAAGTAACAAAATACTATAATTCCTCTATGTTTTCTATATCTCTGACGGGATGAAAAGACTCCTAGAAAACATAGGACCCAAAAGTGAATGTACTGACGTGCCTAACACATAATCCAAACTAATTGGTATCACCTATTTAAATTTCTTTCTCTTTCATTCCTATTTTCCTAGGTTTGCAACTAATTGGAAGTAACTTGTATCACCTATGTATTCCACCTGTGTGGGATTTTGCTCACATTGCGGTCCCAAGCTTCATTAGAGGAATAGGGTTAGGGTAAGTTAACAACCAACGTAAAACTAGTCAATTTGTGATCCTCACAATACAGAATCTATCAAAAGGTCCCGGTTTCAAGAAAATGAATAATGCAAGGCCGTGAAAATTCATGTTGCAAGCCTAAAATGAATAATAAATAAATGTGACCCCATCCTAGCATTTTAAAACTTCTAGACGAGGCGGTTCACACATTTAATTTAAAAATTCTGGCATACTGGTAAACTACCAATATATATCAATTTTCAGACAGCAAGTGTTATCCCAATCTAGAAGAACATTAGTGTTTGCAGCATCAACCAGAATTATAGAAGTCAAAAAGGGATACAATTAGAAGTTAGTGACTTTGCCGATGTTTTTAACTCATCTTTGGTTGCCTATACGATTAGTGCCTTTGTTAATATTTCTAATTCATCATTGATAAGTTATATGACAATAGAACACCACCACTCTATTATACTTCAATTTTGAGGAATAGCACCTTAATGGTGATTCTTTACAGAATTGAGTATGCAAATAAAAGTTTCCAATTGGGAGAACTGGGTTGAGCTCATGGCAGCTTTTGATATGTATGTTCTTTTGAAGATAAACTGTCCGTTTTCTCATTTTTAGCCTTTCAAGGTACTGTTCGACATTGGAAAATTATTTTGCATAAAATCTGGAGAAAGGCTTTTACGTTTGCTTCTTTTGATGTTACCTCATCTAGCCATCCTGTGCCTCTTCGGTTATTAGCCTTATGAAATGGTTGGAGGAAACGAATGAATTTGCAACCGAGCAATGCTTGGTAATTTTAGCAGAAAATTTTAGGGATTGCAATTGCGAAGCTGTAAGGACAAGTATGTTAGTAGGCAATTTGGCATAAAATGCCAATTCAAGTCTGTTGTCTTTCTACCTGTCCAGCTCATCACAAAGGTTCAGGCCCTTCCTAAATGGTGTTGGGACTTTGTAAGAGGTAAAGGTTATTATCAGTCAATGAATCAGAAGGAACAAAAGTAGGGTTCTTGGGGAAGAAAAGATCTGAATTAGAAAGAGACCTGGTTAATGAATCCCATTTTTTATAGTTAATCACCCAAGATTTGTGACTGAAGTACCGGGATAAATTCAGTATACATAGTTTAAGAGGAGCATATGTCTATGGATCTGAAAGGAAAAAAATCAGAAAAGAATATTGTGAGGCAGAGCCCAAGCAAGAGCAAGCGTCTCATTGCCGTTTTTCTTCATATTTCTCAGCAAGAGCAGTGATAAAACACACCATTTCCCAACCTGGGTTTTTGGTAGTGTATGTCCTCTCTGAAAGTTTACAGGTCTTCTTCCCCTACCATACAGAGATAGCTGCCATTCATCCATCCAACATTTTGCTAATCGACAAGACCTCCTACCAATAAGCGGACATTTTGTTTTACATTGCACGTGTACATAATGATTTTCCAGCTCTAGAAGATATAAGTTTGTCAAGACTTTTGTTGACATCCTTTCAAAAGGAGAGACTTTTAGCAGCATAGATCACAAGCAATATATTTTTTTAGACTATCACATTGCTGTGACATTTCTCGGCCTGACATCCTCCTGAGATAAACTGACCATGGGATGGAAGCTTGACAAGGAGCAAGATTGTCAAAACCAATATAAACATGGAAACAGGTGGATGGTTTTCAGAGTTACAAATACTCGTATGCAAAGCAACAAAGAGCTATATCCAAGTCTAGCTATATGGAGCACCTCATCATCACGGTTGAGTTTTTATGATCGAGTGTTGTGATTCCTGTCCAAGTAGTGTTATTTGTCATTGTAAAAAGACATAGGATTCCTATCTACTCCTTTTTTTCCTTTTTCTTATATCCCTTTTCAAGTTAAAGAGAAATTACACCTTTAGTCATTGCTTATAGTAATCATGTGAGTCCCAAAATGCTTAATTATACCTTTTTTGTTGCTTTTGGCATGGTTAGGTGCTATGGTTCTTGCAGATCGTGGATTATGTTGCATTGACGAGTTTGACAAAATGTCTGCGGAACATCAGGTCTTTTTAGTTAAATGGATTATTACAACTCTCAACTGGTAACTTCACACTTAGGATCAGGACATAATTATTTTGTCATGACTTTAGGCCCTATTGGAGGCTATGGAACAACAGTGCGTCTCTGTTGCAAAGGCAGGCCTTGTTGCAAGTTTGTCAGCGCGAACATCTGTTTTAGCAGCAGCAAATCCTGTTGGTGGCCACTACAAGTATTATGAAAAACTTAAATATGTTTTATTCGAATGTTATGGATTGGTTGAATGATAATTGACGCTTTTAGATCACTTTTTTGGTTATGTAAGCAAAGAAAGCAGCCAAGCACTAGATAATGCTGGACATTACAAAAGAGGGGGTTCCCCACATACAAGAAGTCATGCTATCCTCCTTCTATACATTTCTTAGGTTACAGTAGAGAGCTACCAAACATGAAGACTTACGTTTTAACATATGTTAATAAGCAGTAACATCTCTGGTTCCTTTCTTTCCATAGACACTTGCTGGAATTGTTCTCCGCATCTTCTTCAGTTCTTTATCATTGCAGCCTATTCAGCTGCTAGAGATCTCCTTATCAGACAGTGGCATCACCCATTTTATCCCAAAAATATTTAAAAAAAAAGTTCCAAAGTTGTCTAGCTAAAGAACAATGCATAAACAGATGACTACTGTCCTCTGCCTTCTCACTACACAAAGCATTTACTCTTTTCTGCAAATATATCTGAGTAAGGCATGCATCATCGTCTAGCACCCAACAAAAACAAACTATGTTAGGGGTCTTTTGATCTCCATATCTTTTCTAGAGCCATGAAGGGAATCTGCAAACACCTGTGATTAGCTTCCCATAACACTACTTTGGAATAGTTTCCCCTGCCATGTGCACTCAATAACTGATGTCTTTAGATTACAAAGCTCATTGTTTGGCTGAAGTGCACACCAAGCTCTTCATAATTTTGCACATTTGGTTAGTTGCTAGTTTAATGCTTATGTTTTGCCTATTCAACCTATTATATCTATTTCCTTTCAAATCCCATGGGTTTTAGATGTGCTTATTGGTAAAGGTGTAATTAGCAGTTTAATGTACAATACCGGAGAAAAGAGAACAAAAGCAAAAAAACGAAAGTGACATAATTGGTAGCTTGATGCACAACATGGGAGATAGAATACAAAGCAAAAAGGAGTAGCGGCATGATTGGTAGCTTGATGCACAACACAGTCGATGGAATACAAAGCAAGAAAGAGTAGTGGCATGATTGGCAACTTGATGTACAACAACTGAGAATAGAATACAAAGCAATAGAATTGAGCAGAGACAAGACTACGCTTATGGTATAGATGGAGGAGCTGAAGAGAGATAAAAGATGGGGTAATGAAGAAGAACACAAGCTAGGTAAGGAGAAAGAGAGGTAGGGTGGCTGCCAGATGGCATGGTAATAGGAGGGGGAATAAGAAAAAGAAGAAAAGGAAGAAGGTTGGGAAGGTTCAGATAGGTGTGAGAGAAAGTATTGAGAATAAGTTGAACTAGACTGATAGTATAGAACTTGAGGTGGGGGTGAGGTGACTAAGAAGAGAAGAATCTCTCATATAATTATGTAAACTTAGATCATGGGAATACTTCCATTATCATATTGGTCTTTTTAAAAGTTATTAATCTGTGGTGGTAACGTGTAAAATAATTTCTTGCAGCCGTGCAAAAACTGTGAACGAGAACTTGAAGATGAGTGGTGCTTTGCTTTCACGATTTGATTTGGTGTTCATATTACTTGATAAACCTGATGAAGTGCTGGACAAGCGACTCTCTGAGCACATTATGTCAGTAAGTGTCCTCACTCCTTTCTGCAAATGTTCGTTCAAATTGGAAAATCAATAAACTTAGTAAAAAATATCCAACTGTCAACATTGCTTCTCGAATCCTTGATTACCATATGGAGGACAATTCTTGTTGCAGTAAATAATTCTTTTTTGACACCATCAGATATATGTAATCAATTTCGTTTACATTTTCTGCTTGACCAGTATGAAACACTATCTAAATTCACTCATTCAATGGAGATAGCTCGTTGATGCTATCCCGCTTTATTTGTGGTAAGATTAGGTGATCATTGGAAAAAAAAGATTAGGTGATCATTGACCAACAAAAAGGGAGCCTGTTACTTTCCCTGCTGCTTTTAGCATCATTTGCTTGAGCTTTTTCAAGGAAAAGGTCCTTTTTCTTTCATGCATGTCGACATGCAGCACAACTTGATTGAAATTTATCAGCTGATGCAGTTATATGGTTATCATTTAGAGTTTATTCATGTGAAAAATTGCATGATTTAAAGCTTTTCCTTGTCAGCTTCATGCAAAAAGTGTAGAGCAGCCACCAGTCGCAAAACGGTTATGTACAGGTTTGCCCTTTGCCAACCACTATCTCAGCGGGAAATATTTTTATACAAATTGCTCTTAATTTTTCTTTGCAGCCTCACTGGATGTTAGAGAAATTGACATGAATACAAAGCAGCAGGGTTCTTTAGTTGCAAGGCTGAGACTTGACCCTAAGAAAGACAGTGGTTTTGTTCCATTGCCTGCCCCTCTTCTGCGTAAATACATTGCTTATGCAAGAACTTATATATTTCCTAGGTTGTCACATGTGCTTAGCTTTCTTTTATGTCTGAAAGTTTTAGCTACTCTTTGAAATGTTTATTTATCTTCTTGTCATTTGGTGCAAGGATGACAAAACCAGCAGCCGACATCTTGCAGAAGTTTTACTTGAAGTTGAGGGATCATAATACGTCCGGTGATGGTACACCGATAACAGCAAGGCAATTAGAGAGCTTGGTAAGGTTGGCAGGAGCTCGAGCTAGAGTAGATCTAAGAGAAGAGATAACTGAGCAAGATGCTCTGGTAAATTGATCTAATACAGTCTATAAATAAATAATCTTTCCAAAATCATCAAGATTTGCTATAATCTTAATCATCAAATTGTTCTATTACGATGCCCTCAAATCATGTATTCTCAATTTTCAGGATGTTGTGGAAATAATGAAAGAATCATTATACGATAAGTATGTTGACGAGCATGGATTTGTGGATTTTGGACGGAGTGGGGGAATGAGTCAGCAGAAAGAAGCAAAGCGGTTTTTAAGTGCCTTGCATAAGCAGTCAGAACTGCAGCAAAAGGATTGCTTTTCAATTTCTGTAAGCCATCTTTCTCGCCTTTGTATATTTTATGGCAAAAGTACAAATGCAAGAATGGAAAAAATCCTGATAACAGTATTTATTTTTCAGGAAATATATAGTCTGGCAGATCGGATTGCATTAAGGGTTCCAGATATCGACACATTCGTGGATAATCTTAATAGTGTTGGTTATTTACTAAAGAAGGGTCCCAAGACATATCAGGTATTGTGATGTCTGGCTTTTATATTTACAAGAAACCAAATTGCACTGAGAATCAAGTTTATATGGTTAAGAGTTTCTTTGGCCATACTTTTCCGAAATGTGCACGTTATAATATAGAGTAAAGGGTCAAAACCACACTTAAAAGTATCCAGGTATTTTGAGTTTCATATTTTAACTATCAAGTATGCGAGTTTCCTACCTGAGCTATCACCAAATGTTTATCGAAATACATCTAAACAATCGATTGTTCCTTTTTCCTATATGAACGATGTTGATATTTTAGGAAGGAAAAGTAAACAACTGATAATTGAGGAGTGTTTTGATAAACATTTGGTGATAGTTTAGGTACGAAAAGTAAACACATGATAGTTCGGTAGAAAATTCAAATAACCTGGATACTTTAGGTGTGTTTTTGGCCCTTTACTCTATAATAAAACTTGAAATAACATGTATAATTGGAGTCTCCGTTGAGGTATCAATTTTTCAAATGGAAAATAATCATATGATTTCCCATCACAAATATAATAATACGATGCTCTCTATGTGTGTGTGTGTGGATAAAACCTATTACTGTCTCCGAGATCTATCCCTTACCTCTAATACACACATCAGTTTAAGTCCTCTTAATATGTATCTAATGGAAGTTTTCTTTTGTTCCAGAAATAGTAACATTAAATTTATTTGTTTGTTTCATTCTGTCTAAAATGAAATAAAGACAATGAATGAGTTCATAGAGGAGATGTTTTAAACAGCCAGTTCTTGTTTAGTTCAGGTATAATATTAAAACTTAGCTCTGTTACTTCATTTTATATGCAAAAATTTATAGGAAATACTATTTATTTTAAATATTGTAAAAACAAAACGACAACTATACTTTATTACTATACTCAGAGGACTTAAATTTGTATGCACAATAGAGGTAAGGTGATTATGGTATGTCAATTGATGGGGTTTTATTCAATTAAAAATGATCTATAGATGCTAAATGAGTGATGTGAAATTCGGGAAATCTTAGTAGTTTAGTTGGTTGGCTACTTGAATTTTCAAGTTATTAATGAGAGTTCGATTCTCCACGTAATTCCCTCTCGCAATCCCCCTTCCCTAACTCTATGTAATAAAAATAATCTTTTTTTTTTAAGAAAAAAAAGTCATGTGAAAATCTCTTTATATCAAATTTTGGGTTCCTACCGTAGTGACATCTTGAAACATCTTCATGCAGGTGCTATCTTCATCTTATTCACAAACATCAAGGTCAAGAGGATAGTTGAAAACACCCAAGGCCCCAATTAAATCATGTGTCGTTTTGTTTGTTTTTCAGTTGTGAGTATACACTATTTTGTGGAAAGAAAGTCGTTGCCATTTTGGCTTCTTAATGTATTTGTAATATGTTTTTTATAAAAAAAAATCATGTAAATATTTCTAACTGTGTGAACTTTAGGGTGATTCAGGAGGAGTTATTACATATAGGATATCTCCGAGAAAATATGGGTCCCGAATGGGAGAAGAATAAGGCATACTGTCCTTTGATTAGTTTGTAGTTTTTTCTGGGGGAATTTGCTTATCAACAAAATTCCACTAATCAGTAGGTTCAGTGTTACAATTCTAATTTTTTATTAGTAAAGGGTTGGTTATGTATTCATGTGAACCTAGTAGTTTTTGTCTAGATCCTGCTGCATATATATATAAAGAAATTCATTAAATATTTATAGAAAAAATTGATTGTGAACCCAATTGTTATTGTGATATTAACTTGAGGCCATGACTCAAGCTTCAAATTCTAGATCCGCCTCTGCTTTCTTGGCTCTAGTTCTGGGGAAGAAAGTGAAGCATTATGTAAACCATTTAAACTGACTTGAGTTTCTACCTATGCCAGAAGCTAGACAGGTTGGTTATTTTTTTCTTTAAAGGGTACTCTTGGGAATAGATTCTGTGTGGAGCCTGTGGCTCAGAGGATCAGCGCGTGTGGCTATGAACCACGGTGTCAGGGTTTTCGAATCCCTTGTCACCCACAACCAGCCCAAAAGGAAAGTACTAAGAAAATTATGTCATGATAGTGAACCAAAAGCTATGGAACTTGGGTGTGGGTCTTGACTGGCTTTTCTTTTGATCTTTTTATTTATTATTTATCCCATTCCATAGTATGGCCAGTCGACAGAAGTATTTTTTGTTTTAGGTCCATAACTCTTCCTCAACCAGGCTTTGGCAGACAAGAATGCTAAGTTAAACATGAATCATACTATGCAAAGTTAAAATGGGAAGAAGTATTGAGCATGAATAGGTACTGTAACTGGAACTCTTGTAATTGTATACACCTCATGAACTTTGGTAGCACATAAAAGTATAATTGTTGTTGATCATAGATGGAATACACAGTGTGGTTAAATCAGAACTTCATTACATTGAAGTCCTGCAGTCCAACTAGAATAGAAAGCTGTATCAGATTATTCAAATGTATAACACAACAAACTTTCAAATCTATATATTCAAGTATATAATATCTATGTTTTTATAACCTGATCAATTTCATCTTTAATTACTCAGATCTGTATTCATCTTCAATTACTGAATCAAGGCGCCACTCGCTTCCGTAATAGGAGTTGGGCAATCCCAGCCAGAACTTGAATGCCTCAGCTGCTCGTTTTCGCTCTTTTCTCCTGTCCTGTCTAGCTCTCGATGCGTGCTTGCTGGTAAACATCCTTGAATGCATCTCGACGTAGATCCTAGTAAACTTGGTCTTATTTGGTGGTATCCCATGTTGCTCCATACAAGCAACAATCTCCAAAGCTTTCCTGAAGAAAGCTGCCCGGACACATATATCTGCCAAAGTATCTAACAGTCCTTCATCTGGTTCCAATGGCGGGATACCTGAAGAAGGAGTAGATTCCTCTCCATTTCCCATTCCGCACCTTTGTTTTATCTCATTCCAAAGCAAGAGCGCTTCTCCCGGCTTCCTAGCCAATGCAATTCCATTTGCAAGACTGCCATAAGTAGCTACATTCGGGTAGAATCCGTTTTCTTTCATCCTCTCAATCACACTCTTCGCTTCCTCAACCTTTCCCAGCTTAGAGTATGCATCTACCAACATGTTCCAAGCCACCAAATCGACCTTCACTCGAGGGTCTTTAAGCATCTCGTCAAACACCTTGTTAGCTAGCTTAGCCTGACCAGATGAGGCAAAAGCTTTCATCAAAGTGGTGTAACTTACTTTAGTCGGAGCAATACCTCTAGCTCGCATCTCATTGAAGTAAGAAAGAGCTCCTGCACTGTCATCTACCAATATACATCCATCAATGATCGTGTTATAGGAAACCACATCGGGCTCTATACCAGTATCAATCATCTCCTTAATCAGCTCTTCCGCCCTGTCAATATGCAGCTGCTGGCAATATCCTTTGATTAAAACATTGTAAGTGATTCTATTAGCAGGCACACCAATCCTGACCATCTCGGCCAGCACCTCCCGTGCCCTATCCATTAAACCTTGTTTCACAAAGGCAGAAATAACCGTTGTGTAAGTGACATGGTCAGGGTGACTCTCACTATCTCCTAGATGTCTCATTGCCTCTAACATCCTCACCATATCTGTAACACGGCCTGCATTCATATAACCTTTCATTAAAGTCGTATACATCCTAGAATTCGGTTCAAACACTCGAGACAACTCCAGTGGCTCATTGTCTCTCGAATTAACATAATTCGGAAGCAACTTGGCAAACACATCAGTGGTCTCATTCAAACACAGCTCTACCACATTGGCCTCTCTTAGAATCTTGCAAAGATCCCTCCTCCCTTCCCTCATTGCCTGAACCACTTTTTCAGCAGTTACCAAATCACCAAAACCAACATAAGCAGCAACAAGGGACTGAAATGTTGACATACACAATGGAATTCCCTTCTCAAGTATCCTTTCCAAAACAAAAACAAGCAAATCCTTCCTATCAGCTCTTGCACAGAGCTTAATCATCACATTATAAGTCAAAACATCTGGTACACAATCAAACTCACCCATTTCATCAAACAACTCCAAGAACCTATTTTTATCACCAATATTAGCACAAGCATTCAACACAGCATTATACGCAGCAGTATCCGGCCGGGAATGTTTAACCAAATCAACATCAGAAAACCTACGAAGCCTTTTAGTAACAGCACCAAAAAGCCTCAAAGCCTCCATAGGACCATCATCACCAGAGGAAGCAAGGCGGCTAATGACAGAACTCCAAGCTTTAACATGAGGAAGATAGCCAGATTTCAACATGGACTTAATAATGGAAGAAGCATAAAGAACATGCCCACCTTTAGCTGCAGCACTAGCAAGAAGGCCGAGGGAGTTAGCGTCGAGGCGGTGGAGCTGCCGTTCATTTCGGAGGCGCTGGATGATGGACTGAGCACGGCGGAGGGCGACGGTGGAATTTTGGTAAGATAGCTGAGAAACTAAACGGCTAAGGCAAGTGGGGTTAGGGAGCTGTTGATCAAGATTCTTGGTGTAGTACAACCAAGCTTCATCAGTCTTCCTCTGCTGCAAAAGGGTCAGAAGGGTATTGTCAGGAGTGATGACTCTATAGCTGGCTGGAATCACGAGGGATCGCCTCCTCGTCTATGAGTACCTGCAGGCAAGTAATGCAGCGCCCCACTGGGCGTCAGTACCGCTGGTATTGTCAGGAGGGCCTGAAAATGGGTTCTTGGAGGTGATTAAGGAAGTGGGGCTGGAGTAATTACAAGGGATGAGGTTGAAACAGTTATTATTGGTAGCTTTACAAGTGATGATGGAAGAAGATAAACAGTTAAAGAGAAGATTTTGAGAAAAGGGAAATGGTGAAGAAGATGGTGAATTGGGGGGAGGGGGAGGGTGGGGGTAAGTAGAGTTGTCATGAATTCTGGCACATTTGGGGTGGAAAGAGGGAGAAAGGGGAGGGAGAAGTGTTTCAAATTGGGGGAATGGTGATAAGGTGGTGTTGGAGAAGGGATGAAATATGTAATTGGTTTAGTGAGTGGCTCTTGTACTTTCCCTTTTCTTTCTTGATCTCATTTATTATTATTATTTTGGTTTAAATAATTTCTAGAAGAATGGGATATTTTCATCTCTCTTTTTCTTTTATGGATGTAAGGTGCTATCTACTTGAAAGAACATAGATTAAGACATTTTTTTGGATTATTAAAAATGGACTAATTGAGAGTGTGGTTGACACGTAACTCGTTATAAATAATTAATTTTTTTTTTTAATTCATTTCAAAGTGACATGTTAAATATTATAAGATTAAAAAATATTTAAAACCTATAATATAAAAAAAATAAAAAAAATAAAAAAAATAAAAAAAATAAAAAAAATAAAAAAAATAAAAAAAATAAAAAAAATAAAAAAAATAAAAAATTTAAATATTAAAAATCAAAATAGGGTTGGTGGTGATTGGATGGTGGAATATGTTTATTTTTGGGAGTTAAAAGGGGTTTTTTTGGGTGGAGGGGGATGAACTACGTTGGGGATATTCCTTCCTCTTGTTTGGCAATCATTTATTGGGTGGATCTTTACTTTCCCCTAAAAAATTTCTAGAAGGGGATATATTTATCTTTGTTTGTATTTTTTTTAAAGCGAGGAAGGCAACTACAAAGCAGTAAATAAGAAAGAGATTCAAATAACTTAATTGACTATTTGGACTCTAAAGAAAGGGTTGATGGATGGTGTTTCCACTTGAAGTAGGTCTAACTTAAGACCCTTTTAAGATTGAGTAAATGAGAGTGCAGCTGACATGATAAATAAAATCGAGAAGTAGAATAAGGTTTTTGATAGCACGGAAAAAAGTGAAAAAATGTCCTAACATATTAGAAAGGATCAACAGTAGATTGCAACTAAAGGTTTGAAAAAAGTAATAGTTCCATTCGGTAAAAATGTTTTCGTTGAGAGATGTATTAATGGTTGGGCCACCCTTCTGGCAGAGAAAGAAAGGCAGGTTCAAGGGCGATTGGATCAATTTTTTTATTTCCTTTGTTTATAGAGCAATTGAATGAAGCAGCGTGAGACCTATAAAATTATGAAGCTATTCATTCTCAGTCCTTTTGAATAAAACCTTCAAAATGATGATAGCAGAATAATTTAATCCGATCTGCATGAAGTTGATAGATGAGGAAAACTTCTTTTACTGGACTTGATTCTTGTAAATTGACCAATTACAATATATATCTTGCAATTTCACAATTTTTATAGTGATAGCACGTAAACAAAGATCTTTCGATCCAAAGGAAAAGAAAGACCAACCACATAAAAACAAACAACCAAAAAAAAGGAAAGCGCCAAACTCCGTATGGAAAGTTAGAAGCTGACAATTTGTGAAGTCAAGATCGGCGGGAACATCCTTCTAAGCAAGCTCAAAATGGACATTCCCGACCAATTTTGAGTTTAGGAGTTTGTAAGCTCGAGAAGAGAAAACAAAAGAAAAGAAACAGAACATAATAAACAACATACCCAATATAATCTCAAGGGTGTAAACAAGTCTGGGAGGTTAAAGTGTGACAGCAGACCTTACCCTCCACCTCGGTATGTGAGTATAAACTGTTGGTAATAGACTCTCGGCTCAAGAAAAAAAATAGTCCAAAGAAGTTCAGAAAAAGAAAGAAATATAATAAGCAAGTTAACAGTATTTCACTTTCAACTTTCCATCAAACTGACCTTAAATGAAACATGTGTCCACAATTGTTTCCTGTACATAGCTTATATGTACCAACAACTAACTAAACTAAAGTTTAAAACCCCAAAGAACTTTTCACTGTATAATTCTTCCTTCAAGAACTGGACTATCTACTTAGTATTATTATTATACTAGTAAACCATTGATGTTTACACAACCACCAAGTTTAGTCAGTGCAGCAGCAGTAATCAGCTCTCCTTCAACTCCACAAACCACCCGCTGTCACGATCTTCTAAGTCAATGAATGTACGCTGCCACAACCTACTCTGAACTATAATATTCACAAGGTATGTACCTGATTGACCAATCCAGGGAACCTATGAAAGATAGAATGAGCCTTGTCCTTCCGTTATGGCATATAACAGCTTTTCCTTCATTTTCTCCTGCAAAATATAACAGAAAAAAGTTATTTCTTAAGTGTCAAATAATAAAGAAAAGAGACATCACACAAGGGAGTGAAAAGAGAAAAGGAGCTGACTTTGAAGAGTAAGGTGGTAGCTTGAGATAATTGGCACATGTCATCACACTAGGCAGGTCAGCATCGGCCCAACCACTGCAATTCTGTGACAAACCAAAAGAGCTCGACACAAAGCAGGAAGACATAATAATGTGAACATCTTCCTTCCCTCGCTTTGGCCTATTATGCACTCAGGAAATCTACTTTAAGTACCTTTCGAACAATTGTTAACTTTGGGCTAAGAGATGCCAGACCCTGAGGCAGTCTAGTGCACCAGTCACAAACTGCAGGAATGCTCTCTGCTGCTTCTGTCAAACTCCTCAAATTTCAAGCACCACAAATTACAAAGTCAATTGTGTCATTAGTAACAATTGGTAATTCATTAAAGAATCAAATCTAAGAAGATAGGAATGTACGAACATTTATAACTGGAGGACTGTTGGCAGTGTACCCATGGTCAAACTTGATGTGATCCAGAAGCTCATTGGACTGCCCAAAACAATGATAATCGGTTAAAAAAAACAGGAGATCAATCTTAAGTTATATCGATCAGCTTCTCAGAAAACACAACTTACGTTCCAAATTCCACACTCTCCGCACAATAGTCGTTTCTAATTCATCTTCAGTGAAAACCTGAAGATGACTGATGGGGAAAACCTGAGGAATCAACAACATTTAAGATGGCCGCTATTGGCTTTAGAAAAGGTGAAGACAGAAAAAGGAGTAACCTGCTTAACTGCTTTAAGAATACCAACCAAATCTTATGGCAATATAATCTGGTTATTTAATTTGATGAATAGTCCCAAAGTGCTGCCATTTTTATAAGAAATAACAGTGGCATAGTATTTCAAATACAGATGAAGTTACATAATCTTTAAGATACATCTTTTTCTGGATAGTTTCCTTGTATACAAGCCAATATCTAATTTCGAAAGAAAAGAAAAGAGAGGTGAATAAAGATCCTCCTTATTCTCTATTTGGACTTCTAAACTTTGTAGATCACCACATGACTAATTTAAGTGGGTTGTTAAAGTTCATGTACCGGATGAAAATTATCTCAAACGACCAGCAAATCTTAACACATGATGAAAACCTATACCTCTCTCTTACAAATTTCGGGAGTTGCTACTTCCCAGAAGTAGTTTAATTCCATGCCTCCAATTGCCAATTGAATAGAAAGTCGATCAAACAGAAATAGAAGTCGATAATGAACTGAAACTTAACAAATTATTCAACTGATTTCCACCAGATGCAAACTACAGTTGAAGAACTATAACTTCAATAGTTTATACTAAAAGATAGTTTGATGGAGACAGACCTGAGCAAACTTAATTTGAATGCTCCACTTGTCTTGAAATTCCAGAATTTAAAGTAGCATCCACAATGAGTAAAACATATTCTGGGTTAGACAAGTCGACCTAGAAACAAGTCATCAACTTGGCAACGCATTAGCCTGTTAGAATCTCACAAAATATCAGGCATCAACTTGTACAGTTAAAACCGCTTTTGAATCAGATGGAGAATTAAGACATAATCTGATAGCCAGGAAGCGTATAGTCGAGACAAAGATCACCAATTTTTGTATTCCGGAAATTAAGTTCAAGGTCTAACAATGATTTTCCCTCACAAAGTGATTCCACATGTCTTTTTCTTTCAACAAGAGCCTGAAATTCTAGGAGAACTCCACCAAGTTCAGGGTCAAATGACTGGATGTCATACACAGTGAGTTCCTACAGAAAGAAGAGAACATAAGGAAAACTCAAGAACTAGAACAAACAAGGATGCCTAATAAAATATGGAGCATACCTTCCCAAGAACAAGCTTGTAAAATGCTTTGGATAACCGAAGATCCAAAACCCTGCCATCTTGGAGACTTTTGCAACTATCTGGCCCAGAAGCACAAACTTTTTCAGCACTTCAGAGAACTCTAGGCCACTTAATGAATGGGATGAAGGTGACCATGGACGGGGGAACAGACCAAAAGGAGGGAAAAGAATTCCAGACTCCTCTACACTCACGCTTCCATGAGCCATGTGATCACCTCTCCACATCCCTAGTCCAATTTTCTGGAACTCATGACTGACCAAGGTGAAAATTCAAGTGTCGGACCAAGACCAGTACCAACCTCATCACTATATTCCACCTCAATGACAACCTTCTGATTGGCATGGAGGTCCATCATCTGCTTTGCAGAATCCAAAATTCTATTTCGATGAACTAAGAATTTTTTCCGGCGAAAACCATTACTGTTTTGGTTCCTACCACTCAGGCTCAAGCTGTGGTATTATGAGATGATGATTCAGGCTGAATTGCCGGGGTCGACCAAATGCTGCAAGGCGGAATACTTGGCATCTTGCTTCGAAACCGAACAAAAAGGGGCATGAATTAACCAATTGTCCACACCAAGGTGGTATACACCTATGGAAACAGAAAAGGGATCTCATTTGCAGTTCTAAGCTCTGTCAATTTAGTGCTTGCAAATTCATTTGAGGGAGATCAGAATTTTGTGACCTTAGATCACCAAAATCAGTAGTCTTTCCTTCTGCAAAAGCATACAGCTTTGTCCGAGACCCAAGATGAAAACTGAACCTGTTCAAGCCTTCCAAACTTCTAAGAAGAAATAAGATATCATAAGTTGGACTTGATTTCTCAAGATCAACCATTTCAGAACCAAACATGCTAGAGAAAGATGGGGTGTACTGCCACCATGCTGTAGGTTTCTCAGATGGAGTAGAATGTACAACATGTTTGCAACTCTGAGGACATCCTGGTTTATGTCTCAGAAACCTTCCGTAGGTCACCCTGTGTACTTGACTCCACATGCTTGAATTAGTAATGATGTCATTCTCTGCTTTAATCTGCTGCTGGAGTACAGTTTGATATAGGGTCAACTTGTGGTTCAACTACGCCCCTCCAGATAGAATATCAACTTAGGTGCAACATCTTCATCATCACAACATCCAGTACACTCCAAACTTGTGCTACTATCATCTTCAGATGGATTTAGTCTTCCCTTCTTCAAAGACTCCTACAAGGCAGCAGCGCAAACATAACATCAGGGATATAACAAAATACAGAGAGCAACACGTAGATTTGACATAGTCAATAAGATTCTGTAGCTATTCAAAGCATAATATAGAATCACTTAAAAGATAGAACAATGTCACCCATTGCAAAGCAAGAATCGAGGACATACTCAAAAATACATAAGAAATAACTTGTTAAAACTGTTATCGAAGGAAAAAACTTACTGCATTAACATCTGATGTATCCATTGAATCACTCTTAGTTTGTTCTACCGCCACAGTTTCCATTTCAGCAAATAATTGTAAGTTATCCTTCACCTCCTGAGAGAGAACCACAGGAACTTCGAGTGAGAAAGCTCATTGCCACTAAATAGAACGTTTAAACATAACAGATTGACAACCAAATAGTACAAATAAAATTTTAATAAACCAACCTGCGTTTCATGGGTATCGGTGGAAGTGGTGTCCAATTCCATGGGTCCTGGAGCCACCTTGAGACGTGCTTACATCTTGTGATACACGAGATGGTGAATCTTTCTCCAAATCCAGACTGGTTGGATTCGACTTTTCACTTTTCTTTCTACTCACTTTTGGCCACAAGTATCCCTCAATTGTTTCCAAAGGCGAAAAAGGATCTACATTCACAACACTCTGTGTATAATCAACAAGTGATGACTCTCCTTCTCCCTTCACAAACTGACCTTCTCAGGACAAGGATATGTCAGACAATGCCCATATGGGATAGTAGCATATGAGTTTCGTGGCTTAGATCCATGACTCAAGATGACTGGGAAGTTTTCCACAGAGCAAAGTGCACTGTGCAATCTCCTTATCAAAGCTAGAAAAGCGGAGTCTTCCAGAGGTGGGACAGAGTTATACAAAAGTAATCTACCAAACAGCTCAAACCTCTTTTCTACTATATACAGCTGATTTACTGAGTCATCACCATCTACCTTTTGTCCTGCAAGTATTGGCCATTGGAGAGGTAATTCACTAGAGACTCTTACAACTCCACCTCAATGAACTCAATGTGGAAATGGCATGATTCCCATTTAACTCGACATAATTTGGATGCAAAAACAGGGTAAAAGTCTTCTTTCTCTTGAAGAGGAGTAATGCTGGGCATTAAATTTGTGAACTAGATCAGTTAACGCAGAAGAAAGAGTCTCTGCTTCTGAAGAACATCGGTTATTCCTAAATCGGGGTTCATTGAGTCTGCTGCAAAGTAATTGGTCCTGATATGCCTAGCAAGACTTTCAACAGTCTCTTTCTCTATCTTGCAAGTCCTTGCTTCTTGTCCTGTTGGAGACTGAGTAGCATCATAAGCGAAACAAAGACATTTCACTGCAGCACGTGGAACTGATCCTTGGCAGGTTTCATCTGATGCTTGAACTCCACTAGAAACTGAAAACAGAGACTGCGAACATTTTTCCGGGGAAAGAAGTGCATCAACAGCAAAGAGAACACCTTCCTTAACAAATGAATCTGCAACATGAGAGAGCTTCTAGAAGCTTATCAACAATCTGAAGTGCTAGTATCAGAACATGAGGATCTTTTACAGTAAAAACTCCTGCTAAGAAGCTGTAAGATACAGAGAAGTCAATTCAGACTAATAGAAGAAGATACTAAGCTTTTGCTTAAAACATGGAGTAAACGAAAGCATCTCTCACCTTGAAATGTTAGTATTTTGAAGAAATCCAAGCATGTCAGATTTGCTGAAATAAACTAACTTATTGATAACAGATAGACAGCCATAACAAGCATATAAATTTACACCAGAATTGACCACCTGTTTGATGATTAAAAAAGGTCAGGGGAAGCAAGAATGATAGAAACTAGAGCAAGCTAATTCAGATACCACAAATAAGAATAACCACCTGGATTAGCACAGGAAGTAAATCAAAGCCAAATTTCTGCAGAAGATCAGGGTGATTGATGAGGAACTGTTCTTTGTCTGCAGCTAGTTGGATATTCTGCTCTCTGGATATGGGAGGAAGAAGTTCATTTAACAATTTGAGAACTTCATCTACCTGAGGAAAAGACAACACAAATATATTCCTTCAGCAGTCATCACATGTACATACATAACCATCTAACCAGATATGAGCCAAGGCACAGCCATTTCATAAATTAAAACTTACCTCAGACACAGTTATCCAAAAACAATAAAGGCTTCAAATATTAAGTTTTCATCAAGATAGAATCATTCTTCCACATTCTATCTGTTCCAAAGAGAGCACCCTCCAGCTCCTCCAATAGCAATCAGTGAGTTTCATGCTAAAACTGAATGAAGCACACGGATCACTTATTTTCCACATAAAAGAAGACCTTAATATCATTCAAGAACTACAACGCAACCTCATTAACCTCTTTTCAAGATCTTGACAAGTAAATTATGAGCTAGTGCATGTGCACAAGTCAATAAAGAAAGCACAAAGACCATGCTAGGCCAAACTAATATTACTTTGTTATCTTTCCTTGAACTCCCAGTCAACAGAGAACTATCCAGTCAAAGTTACCAACAATCTTTTGAGAAATAAAACTTTAACTAATTTCATAGCTACTGGGTGTAAGCAGATAACATATGAAGAACTATGATTAATCCAAAAAAAAATCCCATGATATCTTCCTCAAACTGAGCTAAACATGACCTTTATATGTAGAAGCAGACCTACATGGTCCTAGGGTGTTCGAGCAAACCCCATTTGTTGAAAATTTTACTTTATATAGGTAAGGTACATTTTTGTAAAAATTAAAATATGTTTAGGGTATTGACTCCTCAACGCAAGGAAAATCTCCAAAGCAATTACCAAGAGGGTTCAAGGTTTGTATGAGGTCCCAAGCCCCATTAGCACCACTTCAATGCCTTCTCTTAAAGGCATTGCTGAAAATCCTAGGGCAGCCGTATTTCTCTAAAATTGGGTCTCAACTTATTCAAAATGCACCATTCTATGGAGCTTAAGCCTTCAGTTCCTATGATTGGGACCAAAATGTTTGAGAAAGATATCAATGTGTGATTGCATTTATACTATTTGGTAAAACAAGTCAGAGAGCAGCAATTTTAAGAAGCTATGTAAACAATTTGCTTCTTGACACCTCTCACTCCACTTTGCTCCCTCTTTTACTTTTTGGGGTCAATTATATGCCCACAAAGGTAGCTTGTGGGACTATACTAGGTAATATTATTGTTGTGTCAACTCTAGTGCTACAATTCTCATAGCTGCGAGAATTACATCTAAAGTAACATCACAATCAACAATTAAAAGAATAAGGGAACTTTATAAAGCTAAGACCTGATTATAATGCTGACCATCAACCATCAGAGTAGGAAGGTTGCACCCCATGTGAGAAGTCATAAGTGGATAAAATGTCCTTTAATATGTGGCTGATGTTAAGTTCAAAGAGTGTCTTGACAGCCACAACAGAGCCAGCAGCCAGTTTGACAAGTAACCCAATTAAACCCTAACATGAAAAAGTAAAATAAAAATTACTTATAAACCAAGACAATGAAGAATGTAGACAAGGGATATTCATATCTGATGTCTGCAACTAAATCACACTTCAAGAGCTTACAACATAAACTGATTGGCTAACTGTTGTTCGACCATTCAACTCTATGAGATGTGTGGCTTGCTGAATCAGACCGTGTTTACACAATTGGTCCAGCATATCTGAAGAGTGACATGCCCGCTCGACTATTCTAATCAAGCAAGTGACTACACTCTCAACAAGCTGAAAGATGAAGAAAACCATTTCAATGTTATAAAATTGTAACATTGAATAATTAAGAGAAGTCAATACAGGAACAACTTTCAACAAATTATACCTGTCTATCCTCATATAGAAGAAGATTGCACAAAACCGAACCGCTCCATTAAAGGTGAAGGGACATTCGAAGGAAGCTTTTACAAATATTTACGACAGTTAAAAGTGCCTTCCTCTGCCACAGATAAAAGTCCCACAAAGAGAAAATCAACATTTCAACCTTCAATATCACCAGTTTATCAATAGTGGATTATTAATGTTATTGATTTACCTGCACACTTGTCGACAAGAAATCAATATAACTTAAAACGGCCATGATAGCCCCAGAGTGCAAACACACTATTGGTTGTTCACGCGAGATTTTCTAGTGCTTGCAAACACTAAGTTGAAGGAAAAAAATCAATCACAGGCTAACTCTAAAAAAAAAGAATCAACCACATGAAACTGCCTAAAAGCTATCTTCTTTAACTTTTAGGATGAATTATTGATAAACAATTTCAGCATACCTGTTCAGCCACATCCAAGTACTCAATGGCCATTAGTCTTTGACAAAGGGCAGGAACTGCATCATGATTGACAAGATAGGCTGAAGAACGAGGATGAACTTCACATAATAAGTCATTGCCCTGATAGCTATAGCATTATATCAGGATTGCTTTCTTCATGTTCAGCCAATCTTACAAGAACGGGAGAAAATGAATCTGCCATTAGGTTTGACATTGAACTATCAGGAGAAAAAGATAACAAATCACATAACTCGGTAAGAGCAGCCAACAGTGCTGATTCTTCAGATGCCTTGCTCAAACTTGACAAAACTTCTTTGAATTTGCCCTGATTTCCCATCAATTGCCGCCTGCAATAGTCCCTATAACTATTATCAGATTCACAAGATCCAGGTGAGTCCTTTTCACCTTCACTTGACCCTGAAGTCGATGATGATGATGTGTCTATATCACCATCGTGTTTCGTATGGAACTCATTGTAGTATGAACCACTGAGTTGGAAGTACTTGGCCTGAATTCAGTTGAGCTACAGGCTCGCTTATCGGCAGGCAGTTCATCAACATTTTCAGTCCTTTTCTGCCCCCGGTTTCCCATTAAGCAACACCAAGCCAGCTCTATATGTGGTCCTGTCAATATTATAAGCACTTCACTTTAAACAACCCATAATTATTCTTAAATACACCAAACATAAACAGATTGAGCTTAGTCCATCTAAACAAACATTAGGATCAAAAATTCAAACAAGAAAAATGGATACACAGGATTCATAAAGCAGACTACAACTATTTCAGATTGAAGCTTAAGTTGAGTGATTAGATTGGGCCCGATAACAGCCAATCCTCCAGGTATAAATAGCACAACCCTTTTTTTCACATAATCCACTCATTGATTGATCCATGGAAACAAAATTTTGGAGTTCTCAAGTTATGGAATTACATATATGTCACAATAAACTAACCAGTAACAAGGAGAGGCTCCAAACCAAAGTCACCATAGTGTTATATGTTTGATCATTTAGTAAAACAAACAGACAATACATGCTTATAGCAATACAAAAAAACACTAAAAATCAGCAAACAAATGCATTGTTTCAACCAAAAAGAATGAAAAACAAAAGAACCCCATAAAAACTCCCCAAGTGATTTAAGCATAATACACATACATAGTTTCTGCAATTCAGGAAGAGCTGATCAGCTTGAAGCAATTGACAAAGCAATAAAGTAGACAATTTCTTTAGGATAAATAACCTTTACCCAGATGATTCAAAAGTGAAATAAGACGAAAAATTTGAAGACCCATTATCACTTTTACTCCCAAAAAAGAAAAAGAAAAAATCAATTTTTTGAGGGTACCTAAAGGCGGTGGAGTTTAATCGATCTTTATCTCTTTTTCTTTATTTTAAATTACTTCTTCCCCTTTTATCTTCTTTCTTTCTTCTTCCTTCTTCTCAAATTTGTTGAATATTTACACAATACACCACCCAGTTCACTGTGTGTGTGTGTGTGTGTTTTACATATAATAAACCAAATAAGGATGATGATGATGATAGATAATGATGAAAACAGAGTAGGGAAGGAAGCAGCCCTAGGGTGGGGTGCGGGGTGAGGGGTTGTTAATTATACTAATAATGAAATTCTAAGAGGAAACAAACTCTATAAGAATAAGGTCTCTTCTACAACTAGAAAAACTAATTAAAATTCACTGTATAGGATATTTATTTGATAATTTATCATAATTAAAAATCACACTCCGAAGACGCCACTGCTTTTCGAGTTTCATACATGAATCAAGTTAGATGCAGCTTTTCTATCTCGAACTATAACCAAATATTTTATCAAAACACACCTCGCCCATGAACTACGCTATTGCTCGGTTTTCCTACCCGAAATATCACCATCATTCGAGTAGAAAGCAACAACTCATAGTTCGCAGTTGGATATGAAGCCACAAATATCGACGATAGCTTTATGGAAACTCGCACAATTACAATTTAAATATGAAACTCAAAAAAAAACTCCGTGATGCTTGAGGTGTGTTTTTCACCCTTCGCTCATATTAGTTTGATATAATCACCTATTACCGATAAATTTTGACATTATCAAGACTCCACATAGTTTCACGATTAACGAAAAATGATTGATTTTAGTTATTTTACGGGAAAGTATATTATATATGAATTATTTTTATGACTCGTATTTACTTATCAAATATAAGGTAACAAAAGACAACCTAACATAATACGTAAGAAATTAAGTTGCGAAAGTACCATCACAAGCAAAGACATCAAAATACACATTTCAACTAATTAAAATTAATAATATGCATATTCGTAATATCATAGAAACTAAAATAATAATTTATTAATAATTGAGGGATCAATTGTATTTTAAACCTAATTCTATAATTAAGTAATAATTTATTGAATTCCTAATTGACATCCAAGGAGAGTGTGACAAAACTAGAGAATCAATTTGTGGGATAAAAACAAGGGCAATAACAAAATATTTCTCGATTACAAAAATAGATTATTTATATTCCTGCGTTATACAAATAACTCCAAATATAACTTTTCGACTATATGAAATTGATAAAATCAATTTAAATTATTTTTAAAAGTCACGAGGAGATGTATTTATCCTTCTCGTAAAGTTCAGAATATATTAGTTCTTCACACTTTTTTTTCCTTAATTCATCAATTAATTTGAATTTATTGTTTTGATGATCTTTTTTCATGATTTTTTTTCTTTACGATTAGCACCGAATCTTAAAAAGAAAGAAAATTTTTATGATAATGAAAAATAAATTTGACTCTAAAAAGATGAAACTTAAACAAATTGATTTAAACTTAAAATGACACTTTGAAAATCTCTAGATCTATTGTTATTCTCAATAATCCTAAGTGATAAAATTTCAATTTAGTCTTTGCTTCTGCATAACATTTCTGCTTAATTAAGTTCATAAGGTGAAATGATTTTCTTTCTTCTAGTTAATTCAGATCAATCATTCCACGCTTAAAGTTATAAATTTATAAATACTATTTAAATGGCATAACATTAATAATATAACAAATGTACTTTTGGCGTAGAGAGAGAGAGAGTGCGCGATTGATCTACTCAATGAGAGAACTTACATGTGACTCGTCTGGCCAATATATAAGAAAATTTGTGAACTGAATAATTAATAACGTGCCTATCTTTTTATCATTTAGATTTTAGTAATTATGTCGCCTAGATTTCATGAATTATGTTAAATCTATTTTTTTGACTTTGAAATTAAATTCATTATAAGAATTTTCTTTTAATATATTATGAGTTTATCAAATCTCGAGACAAACAAACCAAAAAAAAAGTTTTTGCATGGACTGCCTCTATTTCGGAGTGGTCGTTAATTTTTGCCCCTCAAATTAGTGGTCTTTAATTTTATCCTCGCAACTCATTTGATGAAAATTTTATGTCTAAAATATCTTTAAATATGACTTAATTTCACTAGGTAAACTTTTAGAGAATATTTGCATGGGAGCATAAATTAAGTGTTATTTAATTTACAAAGCATATCTTTACCCTTAATACTAAAAAAAAAAAAAAAATTATCGTGTACAAGTTAGCCATACGTATTAATATTGTTGAACTTATGTCCTTAGACACAAGTTCATATTGGCCGAAATTATGCCCCAAGGCACACTCATATTTGGTCGAACTTCGCATCGACACAAGTTCATATTGTTGAATTTCTCGCGCCACGCATAAATTGTGTCAGCAACTTATGCCCAAGCATAATAAATTCATGTTATTGAACTTATGTCATGTCATTGGAATTTTTGTCCTCTGGGCACAAGTTCATGTAGCTAAACTTATGCCCCAAGGCATAAATTCATACTATTGAACTTTTTGCCCCGCATACGTTCACGCTGGGTCTGCTTCTCGCTTTCCTGTAGTACAAGTTCATGCTACCGAATTTGATACTCCAAGACATAAATTCATACCGCTGAATTTATGACATGCTACTAAACTTATTCCTCGATGCATAAACCGTGTGAACTTATGTTCTCGAGGCACACTGTGTCAAACTTATGTCTTACAAAATTTTCTTTTGTTTGGCATTTTTTTTCGTTAGAGACATTTTGATCACTTTTTCGTCACTTAAAGTACAAGGACAAAATTAAAGAATACGAATTTAAAGCAGAAAAAATTTAAAATCATCCCAAAATAAGTGACATTCTAGGCAAATTACCCAAAAATAGTGTAAAATTTTATATACTTAAAAAAACTTGCATGAATAATCTTGGGCTTCTTTCATTTTTGGCTCATCGTCCAAACTTAATTAGGGGTATTAGTCTAAGAGCTTGTCTCGGTTGCTTATAAGTATAAGGATCTTTAAATTTTTTGAGTGTTTGACTTAGCTAAAAAGTGCTTTAAAAAAGTTAAAAAGTGCTTTTAAGCTAAAAAATAAAAGTTGGTTTCCTCCAACTTATAAGTCATTCATGTTTGACCAATATATTTACCTTTATCCTCATACTATTTTCAATTTCAAAATACTCAAACAAATGAAACATAACAAATCTTTCTCCCCTAATAAAAAAGTAAAAGGAGATTTGCCTAATTTTATTTAAATTATATATTTTTAAAATTTTCAACTTTTAAATAATCACATCATTATTTCCTTTTTTAATTTTTTAAATTAATTTAAATTTTTAATTATTAAAAAATAAAAAATTAAAGTAATTTACTTTTATAGCGTTAATGTGCTTTAAGGGCATTTCACTATTTGACCAAAATAAGTGCTTAACAACACTTATATACCAAACAACTCAATAACTTTTTCAAATTTCAACACTTTTATCCAAACACATAATCGTTTTATTTATAAAATAAGTTTCAACACTAAAAAGACTTTTGGAAGACTTGTGTTTAAAAACTATTTTTTTCAAACCTAAACCAAATGGGTTTCATGCAAACATATACATTAATTATGTATATGTGTGTGTGTGTGTGTATAAGTTCATCTCACAAAAGAAATGAGTTTTAAAAAGAGATACATCAAATCCGAAGTAAGTTATAAAAAGAGATACGTCGAATTCGAAACATTAACAAAATAAGAGCATAATTGAATCAATTTGCTAATGGCAAGGATATTTTTTGACCAAAATCAAATATAGAGTATTTTTTATTCTATTTCAAAATAATTTAAGGATGCTTTTGAATTTTTTTTTCTTTTGGTTACAAATTTGAGTCGTGGGTGACTAGGCCTCATTTGTTTGCATCTACTGTGAGGTCAGAATTAAGTACCTTCATTAACTTTAAAAATTACGATTTATTTGATCTGGGCCATGTTTTAATTATTAAGATCTTGAATATGTTTTAATCATTTGCTTGCACTTACCGTAGGCCCCCGAATCAAATAGTTCAAACCTGCTCACAAGCCGCATTTTGTTTTCACAGATTTCTAAGACTTATAATAGCCTTAATCATTAAGATCTAGAAATATGTTTGTTTGATGATTTTTACCATCACCAGCCCACAACCACACCATTAATCACCTCTATCACATCATCGTCAACCGCAGTTACCACCACCACATACTACACCGCTACCATTATCAACCATTATTATCGCCAACCATCCCTCGACATCACAACAACCACCGACAACCACCACCGTCGTCAACCACAACCTTCCACAATTACCATACATACCACCCCTATCATTATATTCATTGTCACCGTCGCCACCGCCACCACCCTCTACTACCATTATCACTCACTATCACCAATTACTAAATAATCTCTACTACCGACCATCTTCTACCATCATAACCAAAGTCTAGCACCACCACTAACTACTACCAACACATCGTCAACCACCATATATTCTTCAGCCGCCACCATCAACGCCGCCAACTCCTAATATCAACCAACTTCACCATCACAACCACCACTACCAACTCCGTCCTCACGCTGCCCACTACAACAATTAACCTTTCCATCATCAGTAACTACCACATCATTACTAGCAACTATCACCACCCATAATTATTAGCCATCACCAAATGTTATCATGACCACACTATAAACCATCTCCACCATCACTAGCTTAACATAAATATTTATTTTAAGTAAAACCAAAACCAAACAAACAAATTAAAATTAATTTTTTAAATTCAAATTTAATATATTTTTTCTATCACTTTTTATTTCAATCATAATTTAATTTCCAATTTCATATAACTGACTATCTCAAATGTTTTTTTTGTTTTTTTAAAAAATTAAAGATTATAAATATCTTAATAAAAACAAATGAGACATAATGATCTGGCAAGAGGTACTTTGTATGGATAATTATCACCATCACTATCCACAACGTGTGCCATCACCTCTTCCATCACAACGCCATTTCCATACCAACCACCACAACCATTGCCAACTATCAATCTCCACCAATTCTACCATCACAACCACCACCACCGCCAACCACTAATAGCTTTTCACTACACTTATCACCTCTATTATTATAATTATATCCACTCGCTTACCCCATAGTCAATTCCTACTACCAACCACCTCCACCATCACAACTAACGCCGCCACCAACTACCATCCATACCATCGTCAACCATCACACATTCTTTGACCACCACCACTAATAACACCAATAACTAACATTAAATCAACCCTACCATCACCACCACACCACCAACCGTTATTATCGCACTACTACACAACACCAATCAATTCCATCGTCACAACTATCACGGGCTATCATTACTAACCACTACATCTCCTCAGCCATCGGCCGCACTATCACCGCAAACTACTCAACTATCACTAACAAATTTTAATATTTTAAAAAATTAAAAACATAAAAAATATTTTATTTTATTAAATTATATATATTTTAATATTTAACAACAACATCTTAATAATTCACATGTGTGAGCAATTTGCTTGAATGTATATAAATATATTTACGAAAATTTAGTTAAAACTTTTAACACATGTAAGAAGTCAAAGTCCGGAAGGGAAAGACAACATATGTGAAATTAGAGCAGAGTGCAAAGCAGCGATTCAAGATTCAAAATCCCCATTTTCCGACGTTTCACTCTTCCGGTTCCTAATATTCGACACCGTTTCCGGTCACCGGGAAAATCAAACTTTCCATATTTTGAGGAAATTGATTGGATTGCCGTTGAAATAAGGAGGATTGATTTACAATACGAACGGATTCGTTTCATTGTCAATTTACCTCCCACTTTTTGGTTACCTAACTGGGTATTTCTTCAGGTTTTCTTCATCACACTTCAAATCTCATTTTAATTATTTTTCTGGGTTTTCTTGATCAGATTGTGTTTGTGCTTCTTATGCATATTTTAAACTAATTTTCGTAACAATTGATCAGGGTCTGCAAATTTAGTTTTTGGAAGTGTGATAAAAATATTGATCTTTACGGGAGTGAGATCAGAGATTGACCTTTGGGAGAAATGGATGGGGAAAATCATAGCTAACTCCAAATCCAAAAAAAAGGGACTCGAATGTAGTGGAATGACCTCAACTAGTTTGGATTGAGATATAATGATTGACACCTAGCGGGTTCTCTTGAATTCATCAGTTACTGCTGCCAAATTGTTTGTATTGGCTTCACCATGTCTGATAATTGTGGTAATCAATTTTTTCCGAGTAGGTTATTGGGTAAAGTCTGGGACTTTGATCTTGGAAAGTGAAAGAGAGAGACTGTGAGAGCTCGGACGAGCAACTTTATCAAGAGTTGGGTTGTCAAAACACGACAATTAAGGGTATTTATTTGAGGTCACTTCATTGACGAAGAAGTCTAAACATTTGGTGAAATTACATTTCATATTATGATTTTAGTTTCCCACTATGTCATTTTGGTGAATATCTATTTTTTTCCCCAACATTTGGCAGGAACTTTGAAATATCGGAGACATTTATGCTGAATCATGCTCAAGAAACGTTAATTAGTGAATCTAGTTGCTTTACAATGCCAAAAGCAAAAATAAGCTTTTCACAGGCGCTACATCAGTAAGATATCCTTATGTATGAAAAGGTTAACTAGATAATTCTTGATGGCCATAATTATATTTCTTCTTTCTTTTCAATTAATGACTTGGCTTTGAATTTGCTCTCCATTACATGGGCCTTTTATTTTCCTTGTTTAAATTGATTCAGTGTAATGCAATATTTCTCTTCAGCCTTAAAGAGGGCAGGATCTCAAGCTTTTAGACGGGAAGACAGCTTGTATTTATCCTACAGCTATTTACTGGTTGAAGTGGACATTTTACTGTCAGTTAAAGGCTGATCATGCTTTGCAGAGGAGTATAGGTTTCAGTCAATTGGGATCTGTAGATCTCCACTAAAGCAAACAATTGTAACTCACATAGTTGTTACTCCAAAGGAGGATATTGATTGTGTTTGAGTACGGGGAAATCTTTAACTGTCCCTCTGTGCTTTGATGAGGGATATTTCATTCTTGTAACATGCCCCAAACTCCTCAAAGATCAGTCTTCACACTTTCTCTTATCTCCTCGCTCTCTCATATACTTCCTTCACTTGTATCCTTCTATTTCATATCACTTCTTGAGGAGCTCTCAAAACCAAACCCTTACACTGACTACGTCAACAGATTCCAAGTCATATACTACTGCTGGCCCTCATGACTACCAACACCACTGGAAGCAACAATCCTATAGCAGAAACTATATTGTTCGATTCCATCAATATAAGGAAGCTGAAGATCTCCATAATTATCTGCAAAACAATGAAATTTAAGGGGTGGGAATGGATTGAGAGAAAAATCCTGCCGCAAGGTTTCCTACAGACTTCGGATTGGTAAGTACTGAGGAGTCTCAGAAAGAACTTGTGTTAGAAAACTTCAGAAAATTGGTTCTTGTAAAGGATGCTCTTTGGATTTGAGCTATCAAAGGGTAGTTCTTGAAGAGAAGAATGAAAATATTGGGGCTTTTATTAATGAGAATAAGAGGGCTGGAAAGATTTTTACATCTATGTCCTTCAGCAAAGATCAAAACTATGCAGTGGACAACACAAGTAACATGAAGATTAGTTGGAAAAGAGAGCTACTGATGCAGGTATGACTTTGATGAGTTTTGTGTTTTGTTACATGTGAATTTACTGGGTTTTGTTTGTAGCAATGCATTAAAGGGCTTAACCATGCACGAAGTGCTCCCTGACTAATGTAGGGTAGAGGGAGAGGTGTATATGTGCACTGCTTCTCCCTTGCCTTCAGCAAAGAGGTGCTTTTCCTACACCTTGAAGTCATGACATAAAGGTCACGAATAGAGCAATTCTGATGTTGCCCCATTTCTAGTGCTCAGTATTTGAATACATTCTGCTATAACTTCTCATGATTGACATATGATAGATCAACCATGTTGCATGGTATATGTGCTGGGAGGAAATTATCTCCTTTAATATTTTATAATGTTATTATTATCTTTTTTGATCTTACCATGGATTCGTTCTTCCATAATTGGCATCCTTTTTGAAGTCGAAAGCCTTATAAATTTACGAAGAGAACTTTTTCTTTTCTAAGACTTTAAGGAAAAGCGTTAAAGAGCTAAAGAGTAGACATTTGAAGTGATTGCTGCAATAGAATCTTATAAACATAGTTCTCCCCTGTTTTGCATCCCAATGCCTCAGGTTAGAGTCCCTATGTTTTTTTTTTTAGCTTCACTTTTTCTGTAGAGGTACGTATATTCTGGAGATTGTTACAAACTTATGTTTGGTCTTGTATGCTATTATAATTTCTTTTAGAAAATTTCCAGTGAACTTAAACAGTTGCTTTTATATCTCTAAGTTGCAGTAGCTAAAAGTGATGAGGTTGTCTTAAAAATTAAATGTGAAATGAAGCAGCATATATGTCCACCTGATTATTTCTTCTGGAGTTTCTCTGAAGTGAAGATCAAACAGTGAATGTATGTTTTTGGTGTGAGAAGGAAAAAGGGAGAAGGGGAGAGATTCACCTGAAACTGAATAGTTAGAGCCGTCCGCTTTAAATTCCTGTTCTAATGATCTTTTGGCTTATCCTGTTTTATACTTATAGTAGTTTATTTTGTCACACTGTGTAACAGAGGCTGAAGGATAGATCCCTTATGAATAATTGCATATCACTGTCCACTGATGTACGACTTCTGCTTTGGTGAAAAGTTGTTTCTTCCTAAGATATATTTGTAGGTTCATTTATAAAGAAAGAAGAGTTTGTCCTTTTATTTAGGTGCATGTTTTTGCATACCTATGTAATTGACAGTCTTTAGCCTGGGTTGCTTTACTATAGATAGCTCTTTGAAACACCTTCTGGGCTGAAACTAAGGTTTTAAATGCAAGTAGATATCTTGTTAGAAAAACATGCATAAAGCTGTACAAGAGACAGATCATTTTCCTGTGCATTGTATTCTGTCAGGGGCTATATGTTGGTGTGTTGCTTAAGTTGTGTAGGTTGTAAGTACCTATCCACGGATATGAGGAAGCCTTTTCACATGAGGTGGTTGCTAGGGAAAGTTATCTATCAGGTCAGTTAGGTACTTCCAGTAAGAAGAATGTTGAAAATTAAAATTAGGCTGTATATACTTGCTTCAAAAGAACATTTAGCTCAAACTTGAATTGTTTAGCAAATACAGGGGTGAGATTATTGTGCTCCTTTGGGTAATGTAGGAGCGAGAATAAGCCATTTGATGCTTTACCTGTCCCTTCTATTAATTTTTTTTTTTTTGATATGATGGTAAAGAATTAGTTGTTGAATGAATAGTTTCACTTGATTGTTGTTTCTGGCAGCACTTCTAAAAGAAATTAAGGTTAAGCTTTTCTTTAGTATACTCGTGTCTTGATAAATTTTATTTTGTCTCCTTTGCATTTTCATTTTGTAGAAATCTCAAGTCACATCCCTTTTTGGGGCAGATTCACTCTGGTCGAGAGGGTACACTGGCACTAAAGTTAAAATGGCTATTTTTGACAGGTATATCGGGCAGATCACCTCATTTCCGCAATATTAAGGTATTTACGTTTTGTTTTCTTTTTATCTATTTATTATTTTGTATCAAAGAAATGCTCTATTTTAATTCATTGCTGTTTGAGTGTAAGCATTTTCATACATTTTTTATATATGTTTTATGTACATCTTTGGGGAGCATCTTTTCCTTATTATCAATACATGGGGGTTTACTTTGGGACCCTATTACTAGCATACACTGCTGATACTGATATATTTTAGGAACGCACAAATTGGACCAATGAAGATAAGGCACTTTGAATGATAATCTAGGACATGGGACGTTTGTGGCTGGTGTCATTGCTGGTCAGGATGAAGAATGTCTTGGTTTTGCTCCTGACACAGAGATATATGCTTTCCGTGTTTTCACAGATGCACAGGTAATGGAATTTTTATCTTTTGACCATCCAATTCTGTAATAGTGTCCTTTTGTACATTCTAACCAGTTCTTCAAAAGGAAAAGATATATACTCCAACCATGTATGCAGGTGGAGACTTGAGATCAATGATTTTGTGACTCTATTAACCTGGCTTGTTGATCATTAGAACTTGTTGATGCTAATGGTTTCCCATGATTAAAAAGCAAGCCTTCATCTATAGTTGTTGGGATGTACAGCAGATCTTACTGTCTGAACATCTCTCAATAGTTGTCTGCAAGTAGAAGGTGTCACAGCACGACAAAACTAATACGACAAATCCTTGCAGTCGTAGTTGCTATTTAAAAGATCAAATTCAGCAACCAAAATCTCGCTCGAACTTCTATGTCATGAGATTCCAGTTGCACCAAACTATATAAATGGAAGCTTCATTTTTGCAAATTACTTATCATCATTTAATCTGCAAACCCAAGAAATTGTCTGGTTCATTTACTTTTCTTTCTCTTCCAAGTAATGTAACACACTGTTTAACAAGCTAGAACAAACTTTGTTGGTTTTTGACTGAATTTGGAAAGACTCTAGATATGTACACATGGCTTATATCCTTTTCTGAAGTGCCAAGAAGCTTGTATCGAATGTCATAAACCTAAAATTTGCGGCTCACTGTTCAGTTTGGTGATTTCAATAGAAGTGGGGCAGGGCCTGAGATACCCCAACTAATTTGTAACAAAAGCTGAAAGGGAGAGTTTTCTTTTTATTGGTAAAAGTGAGGATTTCTTAAAGTAGTTTTATTCAAGAGCCGAATTGCAGGGAACCATTGTCTTGGTTAGTGAGGTAATATTACTTCTTCTAGGATGTTATGATCTAATTTCAACACTCAAAATTGAAACTTCCTCTTTTGGGGCTGTCGGTGGTTGAGTAGTAATAAGAGGGGTAGAATGTTTTCTTATTTTATCTTTACCAAAGCTAGGAACTTGTCTGCTAATTTTTGTCAAAGGAGAGTAGACAAGAAGGAAGATGATGGCATAGAATCATCTACCCATCCGGTGGATGGTGTTGGAGGAATTAGCAGTGCTACCATACTCTTTCCTTTTAGTCTTTTCAGTTCATCTCTTCTTTAGTTTCTTAAGTAGCTTATTAGCTTCGAAAGCTTTCATTGGTTTAAGACTTTACTGGAATATGTTAGAATTGATCGTCATCAAGAAAGACTTTGTGCAGGCAATTTACGATGAGTACTGATGACGATTGGAAAAAGTCTATTTCTTCATTTGATGACATTCTCAAGTTGTTGTTGTGGAGTATTTGCTTTTACAAGGCTTAATACATAGTTTACCCGGGCTGGGCTTATAACCAAATCCCAATTCCACACCTCCTTCAAGGGAAAACTTTCACACACCAAACATTTCTCCGAGTGTGTCTAATGGCACACCATTTTTTCCGGATGGCGTGCGCGTGGTTAACGAAAAAACTGAGCACGTAAAACTTCTAATTATTTTGTCCAAATGCATATGTAAGTGCCATGCGTCAAAATTCTGTCTTTTTTCTTATTTTTATTTTTTATCAAATAAAAAGAAAAATATGGCACCAGGACACACCACCACCCCCCACCCACCCACCCACCCACCCACCAAGAACCCATCATCCCTACTGCAACCCCCGTCTTCCTCTTCCCTATATCCCTTACCCCTTCTTCTCCACCTTCGTCTAGTCTTCTATCCATATCTCAAGAATTTTTCATTTCTTCCCCATACCTACTCCATAGCCACATTCTAAGATCCCCTCTGATTTTTGTGTGGATATCTGGATTCTTTTCTCCAATTTTTTGTGATTTTTCGAGCCTATTATGACTTCTTAGAGTTAATAATGTATTAGCCATATGATAACATCTTAGATTTAGGTTTTCGCCTTTTCAAAGTGTTCTTGTGATTAAGTGAAGTGAATGGGATGATTTTTATTGTTAGCTCTTTGTGGTGATTTGATGGTCTTAATTGCAGTTTTGATTAGTGGAACTGTGGGAAGTGAACTTTTGTATTTTGGGGACAAAGGTGTATTGCTGGAACAAATTAGTGATTTTGAAGGTCTTGTGGTGGTGATGGCAGCCATGGTACATGGCTTGCTTTGGAAGATGAGGACGATGGAGAAATTGGAATTTTTTTGGTAATTAGGGTAGAATTGTTTTCTTTTGGATAACTGTGGCATGGGCGACCAGCTTGTTCGCACCTCGACTAATACACGGAACTCCCACTCTAGCAACAAATACTGTGTAACTCGTCCACCAATGCTTGGACAAATGGAAGAATTCACCTAGTATTTTTTGTCTTTGCTGGGATTTGAGACCTCATGAGCCAATCCACTTCATTAATCACTAGGCCACACCTTTGGGTGATTAGGGGGTAGAATTATATATTTAATTGTTTTTGTTTGTTTGACACTAATAACACGTGTCACAGCCTTATTGATGCGTGGCACACCTGCTTAGAAAAAGGGTTAAACACAAGAGCTGTGTGAGAAAAGTTTGGTGTAAAAGGTTCCGTGGAGGAGGAGTGTGTAACAGGTATTTGTCTACAAGCTCGTAGGTGAACTATGTATTAAAGCCGCTTTTTAATGATGGAAAGCCTATTTTTTCATTATCAATACGTACTTTTCTGGAGATTTTTTTGCCATAATTAATATAAAAAGAATTTAAAACTTCTCCCAGGCGTGGATGAGCTGCTGTATGGTGTGTAAGGAAAGCAACTTTTTCCGAAGAAGTATGTCTGTACGAGCTATCCTGAAGTAAAGCTCTGTAGGTCAGCTATCGGTAAAGTTCTCCTATAGAGGTAACTGTTGCAAGGAAGGATAACACACAAAATAAAGACCTAAAAGGAAAGAAAAGGATGGCGCTCACTGAACCCATGGGCTATTTTATAATTTTAGGCTACAGGGAAGTCTTATAAAGCATCTCACCCACTTTGATGAAGAAGAACTAGGAAGTAAGACTATTTGGGTACTTCAAAGTTCAAATAAACTTGGGCACATATAAGATACACCAGTGCTAAAGCCCTTTTATCAAGATATCTTCCAAAGTGTTGGGGTCCTTCCTCTGATCTGCTCTGCGTGAAAGAAATTGGTTCAGCTGGATTGAGTAAAAGTTCTAATTCAGGCTGAATTCTATTGGGCTTTGGTTAATATTGTCACTAAAGTGTCTTAAAACCAAATCTAGGCCCATAAGAAACGCTGAGAATAGAATCACAAAGTGCCTGTTGTATAGAAGAATGGGCTGACTTTGTAGGGAATCATGTATTTTTGTAGATTCTCTACTTTTTGGTGTTACTCTTGTAAATGGTCATAGTTTTGACCTTGTTTATGAATGAAATACCTTTACCTGATCCCAAAAAAAAAAAAGAAATGCTGAGAATAGGCATTGAGCCTTTACTCCTTATCCTCAAATGTACAAGATGTAAAAGACCTTATTTACACTTTCTTGTCCTATATACTTCTGAAAGTGGTAAAAAAAGATGGATCTTGTTATATTTTTGATAAAGAAGATGGATCTTGTTATATTACCCACTCAAAAGAAAAATATAGATTATCTTGTATTAATTTTGAAAACCTTGTCAAGGTTATAATAATGGTGCCTCAGCTCATTGCAGGTCTCTTACACGTCTTGGTTTCTCGATGCTTTCAATTATGCAATTGCAACCAATATGGATGTGTTGAATTTAAGTATTGGTGGTCCTGATTATTTAGATCTCCCTTTTGTGGAAAAGGTGAGGTCAGTTGATCTTTCAGGGTTTTTAGAACCCTCGGCCATAATACATACTGCACTTTCCATTTCAGGGCATCTGAAAATGTTTGACGCAGTTCTGTAGTATTTTATACACTTTCACATCAACAATACCCCAAATCAGTAACTGAACATAGTTTCAAAATCATTGAACAATTCAAATTTTAGTTTTGCTGCACTATTTTCACTATCCTATGGCTTTTGAACAACTATAATATATCTCCTACTTCCAATGTGATAAGTTATGTGCATGTCAAATTAAATTATAATCTGCTCCTGTAAAACAGTATGATACTTGGGTGTGTATCATCTCCTGCAATGATGCAGTTTTTTCTGCTGCTGCATTAATCGATATAATAATTAACCGGTTTAAGATTTTGTGCCATTCGTAGTCTCAGGATTATTAGTAATTTGGTTCCAACTGTCAACATGTGAATGATATGTTTCCACTGCTGCTTGACATAATAGTGCATGTAAGACTGAAGTGAATAGCCATCACTATTTAGGAGAACCAAGATCCTATAAGAATTTGTAGTTTCTGATCTTAATTAATTAGCTTCCATGAAGTTTAGTGCAAATTGCATATGTGAATACTGTTTTGTCTCACTCTCTTGGCCCTTCACTAGTTAGAGTAGCACTTTTCCTGAGCTGATTCTGTGCACGTTTCTATTAATTGCGGAAACTGCACCATGTTCATGAAGGTCTCAAGTTTTTACTTTAGCATGCAATTTAATAGTAAAGACTCTGTGTTGTTAAGCTTGTGATATTGTTGAATTTACCATTATTGTCAGCACGACTCCTGAATAAAGCAGTAGCTAACAGCTTTAGTTTATTGATGACATGTGACTTATTTTTAGGTTTGGGAGCTTACAGCAAACAATATTATCATGGTTTCAGCTATCGGGAATGATGGACCACTGTATGGTACTCTAAACAATCCAGCAGATCAAAGATGTTATTGGTGTTGGTGGCATTGATTGGCAATGATCATATTGCCTCTTTTTCTTCTCGTGGCATGAGTACCTGGGAGCTTCTCATGGGTACACACTCTTTCTTCTTTGCTTATTTCTTATTATGCCTTGGGTATAGTTGTCCTTAGCATTAGTCTTCCCTGTCCCCTTGAATTAGTTTCTCCATTCTAGCAGCATGAGCAGGTATAAAGTTAGAGGTGTGAATGGATGTGCCAAGCCCTACTTATGGGGAAAAAGGAAATAAAAGAAATACATGTTCCTTGAAGATCAGATCTTCTAAAAGAGACATGCAGTCTATGAACTCTCTGAGTCCATGTTTTTGATATTTTTTGCTCAAGTTCAGAGATGGAAACCTGTTTGATGGTAAATGACAAAAGAGTTGTGGGTGAATATTAAAAAACAATTAGTACAGAATGCCTACTCTCTTTCAAAATTTTCCTTCCCTAAGGTTGAAAAAAAGGAAAAGTGGAAGATGATGTAAATATAACAAGTATACCCATGCCCAAACAATTTGGGAAGTCAACTAGTATGAATCACTGACCATATTCCTCGTTTAAATTCGTTTCCAAAATTATATATAGAGAAAAATAAAAATGAAAAGTACTAGAAGTTAGAGAGCATAAGACATAAGGTAAACATATTAGTATGACTAGAATATATTTCCAAACTAATTGGTGTCACCTATACAAATCATTTTTGTGCCCATCTTTAGGTAAATCTGCATATATTCCAAGAGCTTGTAGGTCTTTCAAGATAATTTCTTCCATGTGATTTTAGGTCTACTCAGCTCACTTTTAGCACCTTCGCTCGCTGTGGTTTTATACCTAAGGGACTGGTATCATGTAGGTCGATGCAAGTCATGACCAAACCATCTCAAGCGACCTCTCATTTTGTCCTCAATATGTGCTACTTGCACCTTCGTAGGGAAGATATGAAAATATGAAAGAAATAAGAGTTTTTGTTTTTCCTAATTATAGAAATCATTTATGCTTCGGCCAATTCATAGACTTGTAACCACGAAATTGTCCTTGACAGTTATGGTCGTGTGAAGCCTGACATTGTTGCATATGGGCGCGAGATAATGGATCAAAAAATTAGTACAGGTTGTAAAAGCTTATCTGGCACCAGCGTGGCTAGTCCTGTGGTTGCTGGGATAGTATGCCTTCTTGTTAGCGTAATTCCTGAAAACAAGCGGAAGGACATACTGAATCCAGCTAGCGTCAAACAAGCACTGGTTGAGGGAGCTGCAAAGCTACTGGTCCTAACATATAATGAGCAGGGTGCAGGCAGAGTTAATTTGTGAGTACTTTGTCTATGGTTGTAGTTTGAACCCGAAATTGCACATTGATGTTCTTCTCAACATGTAACTTGAATGACAGGTTGGAGTCCTTTGAAATTTTGATGAGCTATGAACCTCGAGCAAGCATTTTCCCAGGTGTTCTGATTACAATGACTGCCCATACTCTTGGCCATTTTGCCAACCACTTTATGCTGGTGCTATGCCAGTCATATTTAATGCCACTATTCTAAATGGAATTGCTGTAATTGGTTATGTTGAAAGCCCACCTACATGGCATCCTTTGGTGAGGATTCGCAACCTTCTCAGTGTCCATTTTACTTATTCAGATGTCATTTGGCCCTGGACTGGTTATCTTGCACTGCATATGCAAATCAAAGAAGAAGGGGCTCAGTTTTCAGGGGTAATTGAAGGTAACATAACTGTCAAGATCTACAGCCCACCAGCTCCAGGTGAGAAGAGCCGTCGAAGTAGTACCTGTGTCCTTCAATTGAAATTGAAAGTGGTTCCTACTCCCCAAGAACTGTGCGGATATTGTGGGATCAATTTCACAGTACGTTATCCGCCTGGTTATATTCCAAGGGACTCCTTAGATGTTCGAAATGACATTCTTGACTGGCATGGGGATCATCTGGCACACAAACTTCCACATAATGTTTGATACGCTACAGATGTGCCGGATAATTATGTTGAGACTTGGCTCTCCTCTTACATGCTTTGATGCTCGCCAGTATGGTACACTTCTTCTGGTGGATCTTGAGGATGAGTACTTCCTGAAGAGATCAAGAAAATTGAGATGATGTCATTAATTCAGGTCTAAGTGTAGTTGTATTTGCTGACTGGTACAATGTGGACACAATGGCAAAGATGAGCCTTTTGATGACAATACACGTAGCTGGTGGACCCCGGTTACTGGAGGTTCCAATGTTCCTGCCTTAAATGATCTCTTGGCTTCCTTTGGGATTGCATTTGGTAATAAAATTCTGAATGGCGCATTTTGTCCTCAATGGTGAACAGAGTCATGCATCTGGGACTGATATTCTGAAGTTCCCAAGAGGTGGATACTTCTGCACAGCTTCCTTCATGGATAGCCTTCAGAGAGTGGGGCCACTCAGAATATCCTTTTATCTGGCATGACCAAGGTGAGTTGAAGGCTGTTTAGAATTTGGTTTTGTTACCACCTATTAATTTCAAGTAAACACAAGAATCTTAATAAAAGTGATTAGTTGACCTTGAGCTTTCTCTGTTTGCTTATTCCAGAACACTGAGCATCTCCATGAGACTCTCAGTACTTGAAAGGAATTGGAGATATGGTGGTCTAATCTAGTGCAGTCTGTTATCTCTCTAATGAAACAGGGGGAAGAGTATACTCTGTAGTGAGATAGCAGTTCTCCTAATCAACTACTACTTGTTTTGATGATAAACTTACTTAACTAAAATATGACACTCCATGAAGTTGCCTTTTTTCTTTTTCATATTTATCTTTAAAAATAGTCTGCTTAAAAATGAAGATGGAATTTCCTGGAAAATAAATATCGTGTGTGTAGACATACTGCTGTATTAGGGGAATGTGAGAGGCGAGGATGGTGTTAGTAAGGAATGTTTTCCACTTGTCAATATATCTGACGAATAATTTTTGGGTATCACACTCTTTAAGTTGCACAAAGTGATACTGGAAGAGAAGTTCATTTTACTCCATTGTGAACCCTTATGCTAATGACACTCCACGTTTCTCAATATTATTTAGGTGGTGGTTGACCTGCCAATCTGACTTGCAATTTATTTTGATGAATGCAGACAGATACGCCTATTCTTGGTCTTTTGGAAGTTGGTGGTGGTCGAATTGCAGTATATGGGGACTCTAACTGCTTGGACAGCAGCCATATGGTTACCAATTGTTATGGACTCTTGAAGAAAATGTTAGATTTTACAAGCAGGAATATAAAAGATCCTATGCTTTTCAGATTCAAAGCTAGACAGAGAAACCATTATATGTTGATACAAACCAGCTACCATCCCGCAGGAACAGATGTGAATTTCTCTACTTATTCTAGAGTTGTTGGGAAGGAGTTGACATGCGGCCGTGACTCCAGGTTTGAAGTATGGGGAACAAAGGGTTACAATTTACAGGTCAGAGGAAGGAACCGTAAGCTACCTGGCTATCATGTCATCGACTTGGTGAGGTTTAAATTCCCATAGTAGACACACGTGTTTCAGTAGCATCTAACACGGCTTGGAAGGATGTCGACTCTCCTGGAAACAACTACTGGGGCTTCTTTTACAGAGATGATGTAAGTAACTTTTGGTGGCATTTGTTTCTAAAACTTGATTCATTGGCATTTGTCCATGCAAAGTACTTCAAAAAATTTTCTTCAACAAGTATTTGTCTATCAAATTGGTTCATTTTTTCAGCTTCAACTTGAAATAGAGAATTTGAAGTTTGAAAAAACTAACTTCTCTATTTCAACAAAGTGAAATTTATGTAACTTAAAATAGAGTATTATTTTTCTGTAAATTTCAAGCAGATCATGTCTAAATGCAGTTGGAGTATATCTACACAGTACACACATTATTTCGGCCATGAAATCTACTAGGAAAAGTTGAAGTTTTGTGATTGAAAACCATTATTTCACTAGAAATACTTCTCAAACAAATTTGTCAATATTTCAATTGCACTAAGTTTTGACCCACTAGGCTTCATCTTCTTATCGTATAGCCACTTAACTTGGTTTATTAGGACTACCTTCACCGGTATCTCAAATACTAAAGTTTGGTATGTGCAAGTAGTGAAATAATTTATGGCCAACAACAACAAGTGGAGTCTGAGGCGGGTAGAGGTAGAGTGTACGCAAACCTTGGCCTCTACCTTTGAGAAGGTGGAGAGGCTGTTTCCGAAAGACAATGGAATAGTTTATGGCCAGATGGAAATAATTGTTCAAATATTTGAAATATTTTGTTCAGTTCATACTCTACTTTTCATATTGTCCAAATGCCAGAAGATAAGAATGTCTCATTTTACTTGTTTTGCAGATTGACATGCTCTGTGCTTGTAGCTACGCACTGAAAGTGCAGCCTGCAATTGTTGCCATCACAGGTTAGTTTGTGTACATTTGTGCATACTGACTGCCTATGAACTCGAAACATTATTGTGTTCACTCATCATTCTTACAAACTTATCGCTATTACCGTTAGGTCTATTGATCTTATTCTGGCGCATGCAAAAGCGTCGTCGGAGAAGGAGAAGTTCTGGTTCGGGTCGGTTTACTAATTTATAGCCCTATTCTGGACTTGGGTTTGTGTTCTTTTAGTTTTTACTATATTTCTTGTAGGTTGTTTCATGTGTAATATCATACCCAAAAGAAAAAGGGCACCTAGATGTTAGAGTTTTGTATTACTAGTGTAGTTATTTTTAATAGTTTTTTTTTCCTGATTAGATTGATTTCTAGATGGGAGAACAATCACAGAATTTAAGTTATTTCTCCAAGAGAAAAAGTGAAATCAACTCTAGTTCTCTTGGTGGGGGTTTATGTTTTTTCTGGTTTGCTTGATAATTTTTTATCTCAATCTCATCTTATTTTATTTTACCTTTTTTTCGCTGGGTTATTGTATACTGTGTTGTTGCTACTTGATCTTCATTATGTTCATTGCATCACGCTCATATCAGAAACGTTCTCTCTACCTTCACAGGACACCATCTTCAGACTTCACTCGTGAGATTACATCGATTATATTGTTGTTGTGGGATTATGTCAACTTCATTAAAAAGATTTTTTATATATATATATATATATTATATATAAAAGAATTTCAAACTCAATGGAAGAACAGAGCTAATAGACCTCAACCTAACTCGTGGTTACATGCATTTTTCCAAACAGCAGATTACTGGGGAGAAAAGATTTATTCCAAAAGCATTTTTCTTAAATATGATAACACGCCTCGACTCTAAATAAATTGAGATCAGCTATATAAATCCCCACTTCGTCAAAGCACATTATCTTTCTCGAATCAGACCTTAAAATAGCCTCTTCAGCCAAAAAAGGAGAAAGAAAAGGGTAACAATCCAAACATCCTGCAACTGAACATGAGGGGAAATGAGGATTACTAGGTAATGGGTTCTCATTATTATTACTACAAACAATCAGGTCTATAATATTCTAGAACATCTCCTAAATTTACAAACTTTAAATATGACATGGCCCTGGACTGAAGAGCACTACAATAAATCAACCATGATACAGAGGTTACAGCAGAGGATGTATACATAGAATATGTTTTTCAAGTCCACCCATCTCAAACAGAACGAAGAAGATCGGATTTTCACTCTGTCCTTTGCATAGGAACCATCATAGGCGTTGACCTGAAAACGCAATTATAAGAGAGAAATAAATATCAGGTTGACATAAAAGAAGATGTAGGGTGGGATCTGAACAATCAATCCATCAACTAACAGATACCAAATAGCCGTGCTGAATTCTACAAGGATAAAGAGCGGTCTCTCTCGTGCACACAGGCTTCTAGTCATCCTAACAAGACAGATGTCTTACAAGCTGAGACGGCAAAACCTCAACAAGACACAAGTAATTAGGTAGAATTAACACATTAAGCAACAGGCCTAGTGTTCAAAAAGAAGTGGCACGACCCTGAGAATTCATCAAGCTGGACTATCTCACTTTGGCTGAAATTTCCTTCATCTGTATTAATTCATCTAGCTATCAATATTATCAGGCAATACTACTACAAGAAGCATGTTAATGAGCCATTTCCACTTCTCTCCTATAACAGCAAGTCATAGTAGGCCTCAAAACTCACCCTCCAGATTAACAAATTAATAAAAGAGAAGAAAACATTCGCAGTAGGGGCAATCCTTGCAAAATGGCAAAACTGGAAAAACATGACGATTCCAGCCCGCAGACATGCAAGAAGTGAGAAATTATCCTGAAACCATTTTATATTATGACATCCATGACGGAAGGCGGGCTGGCTGATGAGGATGGATTAAAGAGAAAGACCGACAAGTTTTAGAAGAAGGGTGCACATGACACCTTAGGCAAATCATGTATCAGAAAGGAATAGAAGAAGAAATGAAGGTTACAAACTACACAAGTCACATGGGTGAGCTTTTGGGCTCGATTCGAAGGACATAGCCCAGGGAAAATCTGCGGCATCTATTAGGCCAAAAGCGAACAATATGTGTCGGGGGCCTAACATGTTGCATTAACAAATATGACAATCTTAATTTTTTAGTCTGTTCATAAGAGAATGACAACTTTCTATATTTGGAAACTCTTCACTATAAACATTTCATTTTACTCTTTATGAAATGCTCCTATAGCTATAAAATTTCATGGCGGCATGTTACAATCACAAGTCTTAAGGGTACTTTTGATATGCCAGATGCTTTTTCCATTTTAAACTTCGTGCCCAGTCAAACAACTCCATATCAAACAAAACAGAGGGAGTAACGAGGCAACTTTCCCTCCCAGTGCAGATAACCATTATCTATGGAATGGATCACATAGTTGAAATCCAATAATTTGTTTCAAAATCGAGAAACATGCAAACAATGTTTTCATGTTCTCAATTATCTAGTAATCACCATTACCAAAGTGTTGCACAATATCTCCAAGTCATGACATATATTTACATAGAAGTATTCAATAAAATTGTACTATCTCACTTAAGTCCACAATGGACTTGACACTTGAATGACAGTCGCAAATGTCCATCCCTCCTATACCTAGCGAGCAAAGTTTAGATACTGGTATGTAAGAAGAACTCTTGATGAATATGTGATGATCACCATAAATAAGAGTTAATAATTATCATTTAAATATTTAAATTGGTTTCAATGGAGAGGAAAACAAAACTGGGAAAGCAAAAAAGGTTATTCCATGTTACTCATTTCACATACTGATTTGTCCATTTGATCTGCCTTACGATTTTTTCTCTTGTCTAATGTTGCGGTAATATCTTTGTAGCAATTGCAAATTTCAGAGCCTTGAAGAGTGAATCATAGTCCAAGTCTGAAATGAATATGACATTAAACAGCAAACCTCCCTACTATCCCTTACACAATTTTATCCATCATTTGATGATTATAATACTCAAAGCACAGATACTCAGATTTGAACCAAGAAATAACACTACCCACCTTTACCATCTTTGTCATAAGTAGGAATCAGTAATAGCATTTGTCACTAGTATTTCTCTGCAATAGTTACAAAAGGGTCAAATTTTAAGAACTTGATAAATTGAGAAATCTTTAAAACACTCTTCTTATTTTCAACTTTTATGCTTTTTTCCTAATTGTGGTTCCAGACTGATAATCCAGTGATACTTCTACCTCCAACCAACACATTTAAATACCCGTTAATGTTGCCTAACAGGACTTAAACCGATAAAAAGAAATCACCTAGTGTTTACTGTTTCTTGTACCTGATGGGATTTTGAATCATGGTTAATCCACCACTTTAGTGGTTAAGAGACTGGAACAATATTTCCCCACATAACAGGTGAAGATTGACTTCTATGCATAATGAAACATTCTTGAAGGATGATATGCATTTAAACTCATGAATACACACAGAAAATATTACCTGAGAGTTTCCATAAGCCATTCCTTGCGCAGAATGAACCTTTGATGTGCGTTAAAATAATATGGAGTAGCAAATTAATGGACGTCATACTTAAAAATTCCTTAAGCAATTTGAGACACCAAACAAGACAAAATAGGAGGGAAAACTGAGAACAAAAGACTACCTGTGAGTTAGGACCAGGTTGCATCCCATCTTCTTTTAATAGAGCCATCAGCAGCCTTTGCCGATCCTTTAGGTCATCCTACCAACTGAATCAGTTGCTCCCACAGCAAAAAGAAAAGAAAAGAAGAAGTGGAAATGACAATAAAGACATTATATTAGACATTCACTTACCTCCATCTGCAAGAATCCATTCATCCAACAAGTATTCCTGCAAACCAACCACAAAAAGAATATATCCATCAATTTGCTCCATTACAGAGGGTCACAAGGGAAAGGTGAATCAAAAACATATGATTATTCAAAATAAGTAAGATAACAACTTGAGTGTGAACGCTCAATATAATCTTCAAACTCAGTGAAATGCCACTATAGCAACGTCACCATTAATAGTCTTTCTTTTCTCTCTCTGGCACTTGTCACTTGCCCTACAATTCCATCAGGAAACAATCAATAAATAACGAAGAAAACAGGAAAAACAAGAGTGAACGTCATCTGCGCCCAGGAGCATACCCAGACACCAAAAACAGCATACACTAAACAAAAACTGGAGTCTTTCCACCCATAATACTAATCAAAATGGTTCAATAAAGCAAACCATGTTCATTAACAACAAGAAAAAGCACCTCTTACATATAAGAGTCAATTCAATAGACGTCAGGAAGGAAAAATGGACGTAATAAATCAAACAAATACCTAATAGGAAAAAAAAAATAGATTTTTAAAGCAGACGGCAGCATTAATGAATCAAAATTCAACCAACTACAACCCAATACTGCTAATTTGGGGCAAGCTATATGAATCATTTAAATCCATTCCAAATACTAATAGTTTGTCTTGTCAGACAGCTAAGGATTCTAAACCACCAGTAAAAGACATAAATTTAAAAAAAAAAAAACGTACTCGCTGGTGATGAAGCTAATGAACTCAGAAACACATTCCTGAACAGTCTCCTTAGCATCCTTAGCAATTTTTCCATTAGCAGGGAGTGCCTTCTTCATGATGCGACTAATATTAGCAATTGGTAAAAACCTGTCCTGTTCACGTACATTAGACGACCTAGCTCTGGTCCCCACTAATTCTCGTGACTACCACCTCCGTTCGACTCGCCGGTGACCTAGACGACCTTGACCATCCGCCATACCTAAAACAAAACAAAAACACAGTAAGCCCAAGCAGAAGATGCCGAAAAAAAACCCTAATTCCGCCATTGTAGAGAGAGAGAAAGTTATGGTGAGAGAGAAAAAGGAGAAAGAGCGATAAGGGCGGGGGGAGGGGGAGGGTGATTTTTTTGAAAAGTTGAACCTGGGGATTCAAAAATGTAAGGGGGCGCGAGGTGAAGGGAGATTGAAGGAAGGGAAGGGATCGGACGTTGGAGAAGAAGGGAGAAGAGGGAGACGACTGAGATTAGGGGCAGAGCTTGATATTTGCCCTATCAACACCGTTCGTTCTTCTTTAACTTGAAAAAATTAAACCTACAATTAATTAAATATTATTATTAAACAAAAAAACTTCCTTCCTTTCTTTTCCTTCCACATTTTAATTTGGATTGTTCTACATTTGTGTGTTGTTTGTTGGTGTGGGTGGGTCAGGTCCCATATGGGTTCATTATGCCTCTCTTTCAGCGTGTATGGTATGGTATTGAAAATTACAGTTGCGATAATTATGATTTTCGATTTTTTTAAAAAATTACTTCTTTCGTTATAATAAGGGGTTGTGGTAGATACAGAGTAATGTATTATTTAGTTATTCGCCGCGCTCATTTATTGCTTTGTCAGTTGATTTTTATTATTTGCCTGTTATTTTGTTATACTTTGAGTATTATATTATCTTTGCTAGAAGCTTATTATCGTTCGTTACTATCTTTTGTTTCCGTTAACTATTTTATTTTCTTGTATTTATGTTACTTTTTTTAGGACGGTTGTGGTTTCATCTTTTCTTGAGACGAAAAGATCTATCGAAAATAATATTTCTACCCCAAGCAGAGGTAAGTGCATGAGATTATTATGGGAAAGGGGTTAAAAATACCCATCTACTTTAGTATATTAAAGAGTTTTTATTTCCTCAAGAGGATACTATTATAAGCTCAAATATACTCCCCATCGTTGGTCAAGAAATAAAATTGCCCTCAATTGATAAAATCCGAAAATTGACTTAAAATACACAATTTCAATTAAATACCCATTTTCCTTTTAAATTCAAAACTGTATTATTAAACTAAATAAACTTATTAGATTTAATTATTCAAAATAAAGAAGTTCTCAAATTATTCAAAGTAAAACCTTAAACGAAATGATCTTCGATCATACAGCTTATTCCTCCTCCAAAATATTAACAAAAAAGAAATCAAATATTATGAAATCTTCATATAAACGATAAAGCCAAGGCTTTTTCTTTGAATAATTTTTGAGAACTGCTTTTGCTTTGAATAATTAAATCCTAATGAGTTTATTTGGCTTATTTGGCGATTCGAATTTAAAGTTAAAAACGAAGAATTTAATCAAATCGTATTTTAAGTCAATTTGAGAAATTTCATCCAATCGAGGGCAATTTTGTTTACTTGTTAATGACGTGCATATTCTCACCCATAAGATAACCGCGCAGTTGAAGCAACTAATACACAAAAGCAGACCCTATTATTATTGTGTTGCTCCTCTCGCTTCAAAATTATTTATATCTTATTTTGACTTCACATAAATTTATTTTTAAAAAAATTAATCTTATGATCTTAAACTAAAAATATGCCGAATGTATTGTATCATTATTTAATTTTGTAATTTTAAGATCACAAAATTAAAATATAATATATTTTTTTTAAATGAGCTAAAAAATGGGAATAAATAAATTGAAATGATGGCAGTATTTAAACACTACTCTTCCTTCCCCATTTGTTTTGTTTGGAGGGTGGGTGGGTAGGTCCCATTTGGGTTATTATGCCTAACGGTGGTCATGGCAATATATTAAAAATGACAGTTCAATAATTTTGATTTTTAATTTTTTTAAAATATTATTTAATGCGATATTTTGTAGTGCGATAAATTAATAATTATAAATTTATGATTTTAAATTTTGTACGTTTTTTAAAATAATAATATATTATAACTTCAATTTTCAAAATAAATATCTCAATTATAATCATTAACACTAAAAAACCAAAGTATAAATAAAAACATACAAAAGAAATTTGTTTCACTAATTAATTACACCATAAAAGACATCTCACATTTTCACCAAGATAAACAGTCAAAAAAATTTTTAATTTTTATATTTATTAATATCATAATAATATATAATGAATAATATATATAACTAAATAAAATATCAAATACCCCAAAAATTTAAAACATAATAAATATCATAATATCAAAATCACGATCTAAAAAAATTCAAATAGATAATTCTGCATCTACCATTACCCCACTTGTGGTTGTTGCCTGTCTCTGGTTTGTTTGCGGATGGGTTCACCATTGATGATCATTTTAGTAAGAAATTAAGATGATATTAATGGTGATTTGTTTTTTTAAGAGCAAAAAAGTTTCTATTTTTGTTTGCTTTTGAAATTATGAATTAAAAAAATGTAAGAGATGGAAGAATATTAAAAGAAAATAGGATGGGTTCACCGGAAAATGTCCGGCAAATATTCCGATCATCTGTTCATCGGAAAATTGTTGCAGATCTACACTTTTGGGGAAAAGAAAGAAAAGAGAGAGAGAGAGAGAATGAGAAAAAGAAAATAAATAAGAAAAGAAAAGGAAAGAAAAGGTCCCATTAAAAATTAAGTGTAATTAATTAAAAATCTCCGAACTAATTTTTTTTTCTTTTTAATATATAGGGATATTAAATTCACTCGAAACGAAATTAAGTGGCAAAGAGCTATTCGTAAAGCTATAGTGCTAAGTGATAAGGTCAAGAATTGCAAGCCTAATACTTTTCGTATAATTTTTAAACATATAATATTAATTTTTAAAATAAAAATTAATTAAATTAAATCAAAAGTAAAAAATTTTCATATAAATTAATACAAAGAAAGTAAAATATTATGTGTAAGATTTATTTGTTAAAATATTTTTTTTCCCCATAGTGTGGTGCTGAACTAATTCAATTAGGAGAAATGGCAGGTATCATAATGAGCAAATGCAGTACAATACTGCAGCAAAATCAATTACAGAAGTAGCAATGGTAGGATATAGCCAATCATTGATCAATAATACTTGTAGTAGTGAAACAATTGGCCTAGTGTGTTTGGATTGTTCCATTCTACCAACATATTCCCTCACATGACTGTCCCTCGCCTTGTTCTGGACCAGCTTTCACAAAGACTTCAATTATTTCATTGAGCACGTGCTACTTTCCGTCGATACAAGTATCAAGTTGGCGTGCCTCTCATTGGATACGATACCTCCCATCAATATAAGTATCAAAGTATCATCTATAGTTAGGATTTATTTGCATGTGCTATCTCCCATCGCACACGTACTGGTTGGCGCACCTCAACTGCTTCATTGAGCACATGCTACCCCACCAACACAAATTCCTGGGCACCTATCCACATTACTGTCCCTTTAACCCCTTTCAACTATAAAACACACAACAAAAAGAAAACAAACAGAAGGTAAGGCCCCTCTTCCACCAAACTCCATTTAGCTTCTCTTCTTCCCTAATCCTGTTTCCCATGCTCAGTGTTATCAATCTAACTTGTTTATTTCCTTCTTTCCAGATGATAAATAGTTCTTATCAATTATAGCTTCCTTGTTCATAGAGAAAGTCCATTTTTATACTCACACTGAACTGCTAATATATCATACAAATGTGTAAAAGGCAATATGTATATTATGTATATACAGATTCATTTGATCTTGAACTAGCTAATCCCATAAAAAGGTATTGTCAAAGATCATTAATTCTTAACTGAAATGGATGTATCTGTAGCCAATTATAAGGTTTCAACCACAAGGCTTCTATCAAAATGGCAGTACAAGTATAGAATTGCTTAAGCACTTTTCTCTTGGTTCAAGCCAAAATGTGAAATTAACAATGTGCTTCAAAAACTTTGCCTTTTACACAGAGTAAAAGAAGTTTTGTTTCTAACAAAAGGTGTCAATAACATCAATCATGTAATCCTAGCCATTGAGAGATATGTTAATAGGGCAAAATGAATTGGAAATAACACAAATTAATGGTCTATTATATGAACAAAATCCTACAGTCATATGAACAAAGAAAAAACTTATCGAGCTGTTGGTCTTATGATGGATTCATCAATGGACAAGTAATGGTCACTTGCACCTAGGTCCATTGAACCCGCGTGTAGGGAGAGGAATGCATTGAATGCCTGGATATATCATCTGAACTACCTTCCCTACTGCTTCTGCCCTTTTCGATTGCAATTGCATCCTGGATTTCCTTGATAACTTCTGAGATCGACGGTCTCATGCTCCCATGGGGTTGGACACACATCAAAGCTTTCTCAGCTATCTTCCAAATTGATTGGATGTCATAGTCATTGTGTAAAGCAGGGTCAATAATGCCCTGAATGTCCCCACTTTCAATGTGCAGTTTCGCCTAGATGATTAGAAGCAGAAAATATTAAAATCAGTCCAGCAAATGCTCAAGGCGCACAACTATAGCACAGATCAATTAATAAAGATATCATGAATGAATAAGGTTGGGACATCCAAGAATATCTCAGAATCAAGAAGATATCAACTTCTTTTCAAAAGCAAGTAATAAGGTGACGCTAGCATATTGTTATAAAAGATAGTTCATATGATCAACAAATCTTACCCATTGACTATATTACGGCAATTGACACCAAATTTTTCATTAGATATTAAGTTTCTTGACCAGATATTAGCTCCAAGAGAATGACGCCGAAACTGTAAACATCACTTTTGTCTGTCAACTGCTGGGAAATGTAATATCTGTGTTGACATTGAATTAAAAGAGTCAATAAACAAGTCCTGAAGAACATAACTTATTGGGAAAAAAGACAATTTGGGAGTATTAGCCACCGAACTTCAGGCAAAATTTGTGAGCGTTCAACATAGTTCTTGCAGAAAAAACATAGCAGCTAGTTTTAACAATTCCAGATGACATTATATAGAGAACGGACCAAAATTTTTAAAAGAGAAGGTGGTATCAACTGCTGACACTCCTTGAGAGGAGATTACACACAAGTTATTTGTTGTTTTAATTATTATTACTCTGTCCTAACTTATGTGGCATACTTTCCTTTTTATTCTATCCCAAAAGAATGACACTTTTCTATTTTAGAAACAATTTAGCTTTTTAAAATTTATGACTTTACCCTATATGAGAAGATTTATAGTCACACAAATGTCTATGGCTTAAATTACAAGTTTCAAAAGTATTTCCTTACTTAAACTGTACTTGGTCAAATGGTGTCACATATGTTGAATCATAAAGTACTAGAATTTTTTTTAGTAGAATGAGACGGACACAGCCGAGCAGAATGGATGTAGAGGACTGATATAGCTAAACCCATTAGATGGGAAATGGTGTGTAGTTGTCATTGTTGTATGGAAGAAGAGCTCAAAGAAGAGGATTAGGTGATGTCAAGGCCAATGAAACAAATTAATACACAGAGCTCTCCAGTTTCACTGAAGATCAGTAGAGTGAATAACTTAAACCACATGGATATGTTCTAGCATTGAGAACCAAATAAATAAAGCATATTACAACCGAGACCCTGTCCAAACGATGTTGCAGTTGTGACGAGTCATTTATGCTAAATCTTTTGGTTGGCAAGGCAAAACTGCTAGAAGATTAGCTTGTGCTATGGGAAAACTCCTCATGTAGCCATGATTTGATTTTTTCCCATGCATTTGAAACTCAGGTATATACCTCAAGTTGGGAATAAGGTTACTGGTAGCATTTAGCTTGGTTTGCATCATTAAGATTCATAGAAAAAACTGTCCTTGTTAATAGGAGATCATTCGACACAGAAAATATATGATCCTTCCAACAAATTAGGAGTACGCATAGCAATAAAAATATGTGCATTTAAAATGCAGTCAACACTTGGCCTTGTACAGTTAATAAAAAGTTCAAAGTTCCAGAGAAGAATGCATACTCGGGGTCCAGATATCCTACAGTTCCACGGACTATGCTTGACACGTGAGAGGCTCCATCTACTGCAAGTTTGGAGAGACCAAAATCTGAAACCTTTGCTCTCATATTCTTGTCAAGCAGAATATTGCTTGTTTTCACATCTCTGTGGATGATGGATGGGACACATCCCGTGTGAAGATATTCAATCCCTGAAACAAGCATAAGAGTAACACAGTGAATGTAGAAAGATCCTTCTCGTCTAATCCAAAAAACTTCCTTCCTTACAAACCTTTTGCAGCATCTTCAGCAATCTCAAGGCGCCTGATCCAATCAATACTTCGATCAGGTATTTGAGGACCTGCCAATGTTGATACAAATTGAGCATGATTCAGGGTAGAACTTTCTGTAATCAAAGTAAGAGATGAACTTACCATATAGGTGTTCTTGTTATTCCATTATGCATGAATTCATACACAAGGATACTCTTCCCATCTTCCTGGCAGAATCCCAGAAACTGTACAAGGTTTCTGTGATGTATTCTTGAAAGCAAAGCAACCTGTGTCAAATATCATGCATTCACATATTAAGTGTCCAGGCAAATCATAACAATTTAATTCAGTGAAACTGTACTCATTCTTCACAGAAGTAACACCCTCACCAAAAATTGTAAATTTTGACACATATAAACTGGAAATGGTTGTTCTAATTTGCATCAGATCCAAAATTGCACAATGTAAAGGAAAAAATTGCAGCACTGTGTAACAACTAATCAAGTTCTAGTCCATTGCTGGTCTAGCGGTTTTATGGCCCGTGACCTTCTATAGAATACACATTTGATGAGTGTGAAAAAACACCACCGAGAAAGTATCATCTGATGTTAAATTAATCCTTCATAAATTATGCAGCTTTCTACTATCTATACTGAGATGCTATGCAGACTGAAAGCAAAAATAAATATGTGTGTCAAGGCAGCCCCCAGGGCTTTGGTTCAACATCAGAGGTAGTACAGCAGGAGTGGTAGGCATGTCATGACTTCAAAACCTATTGTTGTGCACCAAGTTTGGTATTTAAGTTAAAAGAGGTAGAGAGGTGGGCCCATTATCCGATTCCGAAACTAAAACAATGGATTCTCAATCATAAACCCCCCCCAAAAAGGATCAGTGTCAATGGTGAAGACTCTTATATCTTATTATCTTCACAATTATACAGATAAATGATGAGTTTTTAGCCTCAATATCAGTACCCAATAATTATGACCATGTTTATGTCAATGCATCAAGCAAACTTGATAATAGCTTAGATTGGTATCAGTAGCGCATATAAACGATTTAGTTTCTCCGAGACTTCCTAATTCTACCTCGAATGACTCCATCAAGTAGTTTCTGTCATCAGTTAAAACAGCTAGAACTTTAATTTGAGAAGGACTAAAACTGCAGTTCCATCTCTCTCTTCTTCTTTTTTAATTACCTTGAAGTGCCGCTAAAATGTAACATCATGACAAGCCTTCTAGAGAATAGGAACATCCGCCTATTTACCTCATTTGAGAACTCTCGTCTCCCTGAAAGGAATTATTTGTAAGAACTGACAGCAATTTCCTTCCCCGTCCTTCAATTTCCTATAGTATACAACTCCAAATCCTCCTGATCCAACCTTCTTTCAAAGTCCCTGGTCGCTTCTTCAAGTTCAGCTACTAAACAGTGCAAGCCGCTTCTGTAGCAACATCTCCCCGGGAAGGTACAAACCTTTGAGGAGGTACATTCGGTTCGAGGTGGCCTAAAACAGAAGCAGAAAGATAACGTGAGTCCCACCAAATTCTTTTATGACATAATGAATATGACATAATTAAGTATTGCATCAGACCTTGCTTAGAGAGCTTTTTTTTCCCTTTTGCAGTAGTATGCAAGAGGCAATGGTAGCAAGAGAAGAGCGAAGCCCTAACTGGGATGATCCTATAATGATTTTCTTACGGCTACGACTGCTTTCTCCTTTGCGAAGATTAATGTTTCCAGTATAGCTGAGGAGAATGCAGAATATTTCAGCAGATTTAGTAAGGAAACAGAAAAGATAAAATCAATTTAAAAGGCAGCATGATAATCAGGAGGATCTTAAGACTTGTAATTTCGATATCGAAGCAGTGAGTTTGAGCCTAGTAGCGACTGAAGACGCTTTGAATGCACAGTAAGAACCATTAAAGTAACTGAAATAAGAACCACAACCAAGCACAGACGATTTAACGTATGATTATCTTCACAAGCCAGCTTGTGTTCAGATCATCTGCTTTCATAAAGAAAGGAATATTGAGTCTCTACCATGAGTTCCCTACAGATATACTTTTGCAGTAGAAATGAAAAGATTCGGGCATTAACAAGTACACCTTAATCACAAACTAGTTGGGATTGGTATGAATCCTCACTATCCATGTCACACTACTTAGATCCGCCTCTATCCAATATTTAAAAATTTAATTTCTCTAGCACTAAAAAAATAAACTCAAACTCAAAAGACAGTTTCAGACGGTACAAAACATGCAAGGCAAGATACAAGGCGTAGCCTCAGAAACAAACGCTTGGCACAGAAATAATACCCACTTCATAAAATCACAATCAAGTATCGAGAAGACCAGATGGCACACTTCCAGTTAGCATGTTGTTCTGCACGTACCTGCAATCATCATTTTCATTAAGAAAGAGAATAAAACTTTACTAGAGGCAATACATGTGACTGCAAAACTAAAATAAGAGAAAGACAGAAGTGGAGCCAAAAACAAATTCAAGGACGTGGACTTGATCAGCAGCTCAACCAGAGTTATGCTAGATTCTTATTCTGATGAGCAGAAGCTTAATATAAGAGTTAAGGTTATCATCCATATGCATGAACTCCTAGTTGAATAGCATCTGCAGCTTAACATGCTTGAGTAAATCCTATTAACTAATTATACATTTAGTCACGAAGATAATTCTGCTGCTTACAGTTCTTTCAAATTTGTTAGGTCTTCTCAAGGCGAACAGTTGTCCACTCAACTGATTGTTCTCAAGATGTCTGCAAGAAGCATAATGAGATTAGCCACTAAATGTGTTTAAAAGAACAGCTAAAAAAGGAATTGAAAAAGGCAGCTCGATTCACATTATCTGTAAGTTAGGACATCCACTAAAATCAGGTATTGGACCAGTCAATGAATTCTATCCAGCCAGCGTGTATTAGAAACATGGATGCATATTGGATTATACAGCAGCAGAAAAGGAAGAAAGGAAAGTCCGTCTAGGGAACATTTAACAGAACGATATTATGGCTTACAGCTCAATTGTCACTAACTTTGTCAACTCCGACGGAATATTTCCAGTCAAATTTTGCCCAGACAATTTACTGCCAAAGTTGACAGTTAATGAAACATTAGCCGTTGCTTCAGCTTTAAGTGGAATGGGGCTTTTGTGAGAAACTAGAAAATTACATACACCTTCCATAAGTGAAGTGCAGAAAGTGGAACACATGACACATAGCATAAAGAAGATCAAATAATGAACTTACATTGATGTTATTCTTGGTCTGATATCTGAGTCACAATGGATCCAGGACCATGGGACCGGTAAGCATGGGTCACCACCTTCTGTTGTCCAATTGACAGAAGAGTAATGCGAGATCAAACTGGAAATAACTGGCACTGCAACTCATGGAAAGAGTAATGACATGTCTAATTAGATCTTGAAACTAATGAACAAAGATGTTCATTATAACAGAAAAGATCCATCGAATGAATAAACTGCAGATCATCATTTCAACCAACCACATTTAAATAATGTTCAAAGAAAGACATAGTTTTACCATCTAAAGAGCCATCTGTTCTCTTCACATATCTGTTTATTTCCATCGCATTCAAGAGAGGCCCCATGGTGGAGTCATATGTCTTTCCGAAACGAAAAGATAACACAAAGGGTAAGGACAAGTTGAAATAGCCTGGCTCATATAAACGATATTTCCCATGGGCATTCTCTTGGATATTCACAACAAGCTTGCTGATATCAGGATTTCCAGGGAGGACCAGCCGGAATTTCCTACTCTCACTGGGATCGAAATCCTCAATTTCAGCAAAATAAGTAAATGCCCAACCAAAACCAGGGAATCCATCGAGATTCAGACGATAAGTTAACGAGCCATTTCTTCCTACTACAGCAGTCTGCATCGCTTTCTGAGGAGGCATCTCACCATTTATAGTGTTCACATCAATTGGCATTTTGGTTGAAACTCTTCGGTACCAACAGCAACATCAACAAGGTAATTGCCGGTGGTGTCAGACTCCCATATTCTATCGAATGGGTCATCAGGGTACCTAGAAGAATAAGGACATTAAGTGAAGATTTAAATTTCAGAGTGGTCGAACAAAACAATAAGCCAGAAGAAGAGCATGTTAGAACAGAGCCTAAGCCTGTTTATTTCAATTCAAAGATGTCAATAGCTATCATATTCAAAAAATATACAAGAACGTGCAAGATCATAGATTTGGAAGCTGGCACAGTAACTAAAGAACTGAAATATACCTGACAGGATCATCACTCTCTGCACCAAAATTTATCCTTGCAGAGACGCTCATGAAAAATTCATTCTCATATTCAGTCATATATCTTGAACCATTAAAATGTCGGAGCTCAAGCGTAGAAATGAAGGGCTGCCTGTGTTGTTGTATTGATAAACAGACACTAACCCAAGGTTCCTTTTGGCTAGAAATATTAACTCTTGGTAATTCCATTGTATTAGCATCAGAAAATAACTATTGTAGCCCAATGAGTTGCTCCAATGGGAGATGTCAAACTTTGGGTAAACATTGTTGTTAATAAAGTTTCTCATAAAGAGTGCTGCTCTTACAAGGTACCTGTTTCTGGGAATCACATCAAGTGTATAGCAATACTTTCTGTTATCGGCTGGAAAGTATCTCAAGGCCATATATTGTGTCCTCGTCTCATTTGCTACAGAGATTTTAGCTATATCTCCGCTAACCATTTGGGTATCAGGAGTCCATGCTAGACCAAGTTTATCAGTGAAGTTGTCTTTGCCTCCACAATCTAAGCTTACAAAACCTGTTCCACGGTTTGAAATTTATCAGCAGTGCATAAAGAATGAATATATCCACAAACTTTCACATCCATTGGTAAAGCTTCATTAAAAAAAGAGAACTGCTTTCTCCTTTAGCAACATCCAGAAATTTCATTTCATGACTTATTAATCTCTAGTTCCGCAGAAACTTAAGGGATTGCAAAACACTTTCTCTTAAATTCTCTTGTTTAGTTACACCAAAAGTTGCATTTTAAATGCAAATGTGGTGTCAACGTCATTCTCAGCCATCCACCTAATGTCTAGATCGAGATCTGGTTTACCAAAGCTGAAATGAGATCTCAAACCACTTAACTTACAGAAAATTCTGAGTACAGCATTAGTTCTCTGCTTGAGATTATCAACACTTTTTATGAAGGCCAACAATGCTTTATGGTCAGTGTAGTTTATTTTTGAGAATGAAAAGAAAAAAAGAAAATCAATGTAGTTTATTCATGCAATTTAACAACTTTTTCTATCAGCTCTCATTGCAATTACCTATGCCATCTGGCAGAATTTTTATTTGGTGCAATGGTTTCACACGACAGCTGCATTGGAGAATTTAACCAGAAACAATTGAATGGCTATTTGATGTAATTGGTTCCAGGCTTAATGTTTATCTCTAGTAGTGTTTTACTTGTAACAATCTGCAGATAGGGATTAGGAAATGTTTCTTTCATTTGTAGCAAGTTAAGTCAAATCTCAATCAATGGCAGATCTTCATCATATTATTAGACTGCATAGGCATCACTCCATTGGACACCAATTGACGCAAGCCAGCCTTCAAGAGTTGGGTTACACTATTCAACAATAGTCTAAAATTTTATCCTCCAAAAGGATGAAACTTTTCCTGCTCGTCTGTTCTTCAATTAGAGTTCCTTTTCCAGATGTACGATAGAGAGTTTGAGATTTAAAATGGTAACATGGTCGATCAGATTTTCAAGAATGAAACCATAAGCACCCACAAGTCATACATTCCATGAATATGTACCAAGTATAGTTACATCCTTAAAGTGTTGACCTAGAAATGAGACAAATAAAGCATTTCATTTCTCCTATTCTTCTATTTATTTTCTCCATTTTGCCATTTCAAGTAAAATTAACTACCTAATCAATAGTAGGAGCTTTGTTTAAAGAGCACCATAAAAAGCAGTAGATATAACCTCCCCCACACAAACACATATTTTATGCATGTATTTCTTTTTTTCTTTTAGCTTCAAGAGTCTAGAAAGCTCACTGTTGGGGTTTTAGCACTCCCAACTGAAGAGGACTTCAGCTCTGACTAAGGGTGAAAAAAACTTTACCATTCTGCCACACCCTTCACTGGGCATGATGTCAAATGCATTTTGTATCATCAGAACCATAAACTATGATGCTTTTAAAATTCACATCTAGCAGCAGATATACTACTGAGAAGTACAATATGAACATCAAGACAAGCCAATTAAAGTTTAAAATAGTTTAGAAGAAATCAGAACAAATTTCTTTCTCAGAAAGAGTGCAATCCAGAACAGCAGAAACCCATGAACAAAAACTATAGAAATGCAAAGAACAAGAAAATCTAGAAGCCCAGAAACATATTAACAGACAACTATGCAGACAGATTTAAGCAGAAGGGTTACCTGAAGGTGCTTGGCTACCATTTAAGAAGAAAAAGCAAACCAAAGAAAGAAGATGAAAAATCCAGTACCCATTACCTAAATCTTGTTCTTTGATGAAAAAGGAACAAGAACTATGGAGATGGGAAAACTAAAAAGGACTGAGCTAAAAGCTGGAGCATACTATTCAAGAAATGAATAATGGAAAGAAAAAAAGGGAAAACCAAGAAACAAAACATATATGACAATAAATTAACTACATAATGGATATGATTGCCATACATATATTTCTGGAGTGAAAGAGAGAGAAAAAGAATGTTTTTTTCTTTCTTAACTTAACAAAATGAGTAAATGTTGAAAGAGAAAGTTGGAATCTTGAAAGAGAAAGAGAAAAAGATTTGATAGAATGTATAAAATGGAAGTCCTTTATTAGTATGGGGGTAAGGACTAAGTTAAGCTGGAAGCATTATCACTTGTCAGCTACCACTCTCTTTATCTTCTCTTATAAATTTTGTTTTTTTGCTGCTTATATTTATCTAGTTTAAGCAAAATAAAATAATGGAGTGTATTGTTACTTTGGATTATTATTATTTTTTTTAATCTCAGATAAAGTCAGAGTTGTTACAGTACCATATTATGTTATTATTTATTATGATTATAAATTTAAAATTAAAAAAACAAAAAAAACATGTAATTTAATTGAAATTTTAATTTAAAAGTTTGAATTTTCCCTTGTATATAAATTAATTTTTGTTAAAGAATTCAAATGAACTTCTTTGTGCCCCTAAATTATAATCTCTTTTATGATAAATTAAAGGTAGAAAATTATTTCATTTTATTTATTTATTTATTTGCTTTTTTTTAAATCCATTTTTTAATATTGTCATTTAACCTTTAAAATAATATGATAATTAAAATTAGAAAAAGAGGGTCTTTTCCCATTAATTTTGCTTCCTATTGACTTTGCTGTTTTTATTTGTTTATTTAATTTGTTTGACAGAAATATTAATGATTTCTCGGTTGGTGGCATGCTTTGTTTCGCAATATATATCAGTATCCCGATTCAATGAGCTACTGTGATTAAATGTGTATGTTTTATGGCACCGTGGAAAGTGAGAATTTTTTTTGGTTTAATGGTGATATATGTGAACCTCATTGATATAGTTAATAACGTTCTATTTGGATTTTTCGAATATAACGATACTTTGCTATTCCGATCGATTTTTACCCGTAAGCATAATACAACTAACGATGAAAATATTACTATCACACCGTATAGGATTGTTGTTTTTACAGTATGCAAGCCAGGTGTAAAAGGAAAAAGGCAAGCACGTAATGGCAGCCTATCAATAGTTACGGTCACTTTTTGCTTGCGTCTCTACGTTTCCTATATTCAATTTGTGGGGAAGGCCTCACCTATGCAAAGAATACAATACAAATTCTACAAAAGTACGATAATATCTTGTTATATACTACTTCTATGGCTTATATACAAGATTGACGAGCTTCTTTATGAAATCGACTTTGTCCATATTCCTCGCACATGAAATATGCTAGTCTATAATATCGCCAAATTCTCTCTTTGCTTTTATATGTTCCTTTGAAATTAATTTCACAAATTAAATTATAAATAACGCAAAATTATCTTATAAATATATAACTTATATTATAAAGTAATATAATTCGTACTCTTCTGCGAAAAAATAAAAATTATAGGGATTAAATTGCTACTAAAAGGAAAGGGGAAGAGGTCAAATAAATCTAAGCAGCATGACAGGTCTAAGTTGGACTATTTTATGAATTATGTTAAAAGGGAGATTCCTTCTCCATTCCAACAAAAGGTTTTTCTTTTCTTTTTTTTTAAAATTTTAAAATTTTTAGTTAAGAACGAAAGAATTCAATTTTTGTTGGTATATAAAAATTTAAATTATATCTATATATATTATAAAGTTGATGTTAAGTTTTTCCTTTAAATATTTTTACACATTAATTTTATATATTTTAAATATTTAATAAATTCCCACTCGCTTACTATTTTAACAACACTTTGTAAGATACATATAAAATTTCTGATTTCGCTGCTATTTGTTTCCTCTCATTTTCCTTTTCCATCTGTTCTTTTTTATTGGGGTTTGTGGGGCAGATGTTTTTTTTCCCCATAAAAGTAGTGTGATTGTGTGCTGTTATTTGCACAAAATTATAGTGTACACAATTTTTTTTTAAAATACCAATATTTTCTTTCTTTTTTCTCCTCGATGAATTTAAATTAGTATTAATTAGATAAAAATTTAATTAATAAAAAGAGCGTTTTATAATTCGAATAGCAATATCACATGTTTAAATGGTGTAATTTCATGTACTTTAGTTTTATCATTTATTTTTATATATAATCATTTGATATTCGAAATTTATTGATCATATATTAAAATTTATTCGCATTTAGCATAAGACTATGAATTTATTCAACCATATAATGTCAACAGAGGTCTTTTGATTGTTCAAATGTTGATAATTAATCATAATGCTAACAAATAGAAAACAATATTTTAATGAATTTTTTAGTATTAAAAATTAATAAAATGTATAGACATAATTAGATAGAGCACAATATAGCTTAAAATGAAGATAATCACAAAGGGGGTATGATAGGATAGGCGTGACAGACACTGTACCTCTACACTTAACCGAGATTTTAGATCATGAGCTCGCATAAATTTAAAAAAAAAAAAGGTCTTATTGGGAGTGCCAAAAATGGGCCTTGCAATACGCGAATTTAAATTAGTTAAACTCCAATACAATATCGAGTGAGAAACAAAAATATAAAGAAATCTAAGAATAAACAGTTGAATTAATTGACTGAAATTACTTTAATTAATGTCATTGCTTTGAAATTTGAAAAATAAATAAATAATGCAAGTTGAGAAACGTTGAAAATATTTCAATATTATTATTTTACAAATAAAGAAAGGATAATTACTATGGTTTGGAGAAACTTCATTCTCAATCCTCATTAATCAAATATTATATTATTATATTACTAATCGTTTTCAATTAATCTAATAATTAGATTTGAAAATATATAAACGAGCCAAAGTGCTTCGTTGTCACTCATCGGGACAAGGCGTAAAGCCTATTTAAACACGCTGCATTTGGAGTCTTGTGTGATAAGAAGGTACCATCAAAAACTTAAAGACAAGTTCTACAATATAGTAGTTAGACCGATTATGTCAGACAGGTGGTGTTGTCTATAAAATGCGCAACTTTCTACGCTCGTAATTTCGAAAGTTGCATAAATGAATGAGGATGTCATGGTGATGTGTGGGCATACTAGGATGGATCGAGCATGTGAAGAAGAGATATACGGGATGCCCCGTGCGAAGGTGTGGGAACCGACTATGGATGGTTTTAGGAAAGGTAGGCGAGACCAGCAAGATGAGGAGAGATGATTAGACAGATACGACGTAGTTTCGACTTACCGAGGACAATGACCTTGGGACAGAGACAGTGGGTAACGTGCATTAGGCAGAAGGTTTAGTAAGTAGAAGTATGTTGTCTTGTTATCCATCCATACTAGTATTGCTCCACGGATTTCTTGTCCTTCGATTTATGTTATTATATGTTGTTACTTATACTTTAATTATCAAGTATTATTTTGTCGTAATTATTGTTCGTTACTATATGCTATTTTTGTTACTATTTGCTAGTTTTTGTACCTTGTTTATCCGGACTGTTTTTGGATGATTTTTGGTCTATCTAAACTACTTCCGCTCTAAAATAGAAGTGTGTGCTGTCACAGACACTCTAAACTCTCCAAATTCCACTTTATAAAATTATACTAAGTATGTTATTATTACCTGTACTAGGTACAAAGTCACGATGTAGTCCAAGAATTTTATATGAATTTCTATTAAAAATCTATAAAAATATTTAAATAAATTAATTTTTTTAAAATTCAAAACTCATAAACTTAAATTTTTAACATAAATTTGTTCGTTATTTAAGTTGTCACCTTTTCACATATGTAAAAGTAGAAAAAGACAAATATACAAAAGAAAACTAATATTCAAACTCCATTGAATAAAACCTAATGAGATGATTACAATTTCTTTATCTTTAATAAGAAGTCTTCGAATTCATTTTTTAATATAAAGCAAATTCTATTGTTAACGCCATCATTATGATGAACCCTAACACGTAATTTGAACTGACACTCTAATACAAATATCAAACATCGTTCAAGAAAAACATGTTATTCACAATATTATTAATCACTTTTCCACTAAGACAAACTTCCTTTATTACTACCTTTTTAGCTATCAAAATGTGTGACTAGGAACTTTTTTGTTCATCACTTTACAGAAAGAAAGGGAGGAAGGGGGAAAAAAAATCTTCTCTTTTTCTCTTTTTTATTTTATTTTATTTTATTTCATCTACTTTTGTTTTAATTGAATATCCACAATTTTCCAACTATGTATTCCTTAATCTCTAAGTATTTGTATAACTACAAACTTTCTAAAATCTAGTTATAATAATAGCAACCTTTTAAATTCATACACACACACACAAAAAAAAAGACATTTATTTATTTTCCTCCATAAAAGGAATTTTTTTATTTATAAAAATACAGGATATTTTTTAGGATTATTTTTTTTATTGAGGAATTTACAGAGAAAAATGAATTTTTAAATTTTTAAAAAATCGCACGATTATATAATTAAAGAAAATAGTTCGCGCCTAATAAAATCATCACAAAATATTATTATTAATGAGGCTACTAAACTATTTTAATTATTTGAAAAGCTCTTAATATAATATCTAATTTCATTATAAATTTAAATTATAATCAATATAATCATAAAAAAGCATTTAAGGGTGTGATTTAATAGTCAATAGCGCCTCAAGTTTTTAAATCCTCGTCAGTTTCAGCCTTCCTTTAGGATCGGGTTATCTAGTATCTATTATTAATAAAACATGATGTATAATATTCCGTGAAATTAATCAAAATAAATATAAACTAACCCGAATATAAAAATTACTATTTTCTTTTAAAATTTAGTGTACCAAATATCCTTTTTTGACTTAGGTTAGTATTTTGTCAAATTCAAAACTAAAAAGTTTTCAGCTTAAGTCCTTTTCCCAAAAAGAAAGAAAGAAAAAAAGTCTTAAAGAGGCAGTTTACTATTTGTGTAGTGGTACTTATTTGATTAATTAAATATAGGCTATCTTTTAAATTGGACTTCAACCAAACTTTTGTATGGTATATGCATTTGACTATCATTTTAATATTTCAAATTTCAAAGTTTAAATATATAAAATTGTAATTTATTTATTTTTTTCGTTTTGATAGATATATAAAATTAAAGTTCGCATTTTTTTTAAAAACTTTGGTCATATATGGTTGGACGTAGTCGTTATGACATGAACTTTAACCATATTCGTCTAAAATTCATGCACGATCAAGTTGAAGTTCAATTATTTTTGTTTGAACTTCAATCAAAAATGTCTAGACTCTAGACGGTTATCACAGGCTAGATGTGCAAATAAATTTAAAAGTGATAAAGGTTAAATAGTAGTGTAGAAATTGGATACTTTAGAACTTTTTGCAAATTATATTTACATACATATAGTGAATGAGTTAGGATTTTCAATAATAAATTCAAAATATAAAAAAAGTAGACACAAAAAAGTTAGTTAAAAATTTTTACCTGGAAGAAAAATTGTATATTTTAAAAAAGAGATTTTTATATTATACAACCGCTCATTAAAATAATAATCATATATTTAACTAGCGATAAAATTATTTTTAATCAAACGACCAAATATGTTAGAAGGGGGAAACTACAACCACTCTATTGGTGTTAATTGCATCAAATCTACTTCAATTTCTTGACTAATTATAAAGATTAGTGGGCCCAAAATTGAAGGGAATGAGAGCCAGCACGTTGCAAATTCACAAGCCCAAAATCACTAGGCCAACTCTGATGTCCAGTAAGGTGCATCATTCAAAGTTCTGGGCCATATACCTACGTATTTCGGAGGAAATTGACAAATGCAATCAAACCATTCAATATCAGCCTGGCCGTTATAATAACATTTTATTATAACGACTGATTTTCTTTTAAAATTAATTTTTTATATTATATTATATTTTTTATAATAATATTCTACCTATAACAGCAAAACTGGACAAGTTCTCATTATAGCCGATACACTCTTGTAAAAATTACCTCTTATAATAGCCATTCTCAAATATTGTACAATAATATTCTATAAGAAAAAAGAAAGTTGACTTTAATTATAATAAAATATTAAAATATTTAAGATAATTATCATTAATGTCATGCACATAATAATTTCAAGTACGAATATCTAAAAAAGAAAATATTATATTAAAATAGTATCCATCGGGCTTATGGTCGTAATCATGAGGAAAAACTTTGATTTTTTTACATTCATACGCTTTCTATTTTTCTCGTTAAAATAATTAATAAATACATGGTACACAAAATCATTAAACTAGATTTTTGTGTATTTTTGTTTATAATAGTTAAATGAGATCTAAATGTCAAAATGTCATATATATTTATATCAATACCTCACAATTATACAGCTTATAAAAATTTTCGTACAAACATTGTCATTATAAAAAGATTTGACTATAACTGTTTCTTTGAACTCTAATATCTTAAGAGAGTTTTTGCACATATTATCCCTTTTTTTAAAATAACAAAGACAATTTTTATTACTTAAAATATTAAAAGATAAAAATTTAAAATCACAAATTTAAAGGAAAAATTTTAAAGACTGCTTTTAAAAATACCACTTTTTAAAATAGGTACATTAGTGCGAATGACCTTAATGATATTAAGTTTGGGTATATACATAAGTTGGTTTGGTTATTTTTTTTTTTTGTTTATCAATCAAATTAACTACGTCAATTTTTTGAATCCATAAATCAAATCAATACGAGTATTCTTCAAAAAAGTTTCCCAATATAATCTCCACAACGCAAAACATGTAATTAAATCTTCCAAGTAATTATTTCGTCATAATAAAATATAAAATTATATGGCATTTCTGAAAAATAAAATTAAAAGTGTGAAATAAGGTATTACGTTGTCCTAAAATATAGTGCCACTAAGGATAAAGATAATGAAAATCCATAAAATAAGAACTATATTAATAAGAGATAGTGAAAATAATCAGTATTTGTTTTGAACTTTATTTGAATTACTAGATGTTTATGTGCTATAAATTTATAAAGATTTATTGTACCATACAAAAATTTAAGTTCGAACTTGAAATAATATACCAAGAAACATAAATTATGAGCCCCAAGATCCATCAGTCACTTTGTCCCAAGTCAAAACGAGACAAACAAATTAAAACAAAGGGAGTATAATAATAAGATTATTTACCAACATTTAACATATCAATACAAAAGTTGCATGATTACAAGACTCAAGCCAGAAAATATTCTTCAATCCCATATAATATAGGAAAAGTAGGTCTTAAACCTTCATAAATAAAGTTCAAATACATAGCACAGATGAAAAATTGGAAGAACCAGATAGATCTCCAGAAACAATTGAACTGCTTTCTCACCACACCTTACTCGGCATCTGCAAATCTGAATTTTGGTGCACGTAAAATAGACAAGTTTAAGTTCTATATACTGTCGCTATAAAACGTATAACAATCCTATTTAACGACGGATTATCAAGAAATCATGTTAGCTACGAGTTATTTGATAACGGATTAGCGTATATTTCTTAGCTAATTCATGGTTTTTTTGGGTAGTATATGGCTAGCTAGTGAGGGAAGTAGAGTAAAGATTACTTACCCGAGCTCGGAGAGCTTCAAATGAGCTTCAGCATAGTCAGCGAAGAAGGCATCTTCATCCTGTAGAAAAAAGGCATTTTCTTCAAATTAGACAAAGAGGATCATCATATAAATGTTATGCAGGATTAATTTTACGAATGATCATCCAACTTCCAATTTATTGCACCAAAGTAATAAAACTAATTTTTCTAAAGAACATATAACTCAACTATGCGTATACATTAAAAAAAAAAGCGTCAGAAAATAGTAAAAATGGTCTTGAAAGAACAATCAGAATGCAGTCTACATACTGCAGCATATTTCTCGACGAGAGGGCGGAAGACTGGATCTTCTAGGAGTGCTTTGTCTGATGGTAGCTGGAGGAGACCTTCTTTCTCTCCACTCAGGAGTTCCCTGGCATTCAAAGAGAAGTTACAACATTGCGTACGAGTTATACAACTGTTCCTGGCTAGTGAATTCACAAATTTAGCATGTAAAAAGGAATATCTGGATTCAGGAGCCAAGGTTAAGTAGGCATTTCTTGAGAAACTTACTTGAAATAGGAATTATCAAATATGAGAGGGTTGTTGGTCCATGCTCCCTCAAATCCCGAGCGTTCTTTGTGGCACCTTCCCTGATTAAGAGAATCAAGAAACCTTAATACTAGGGAGTAAATACAATGGAAATATATATTCTAAAGGCCCTTTATAAGAGTAATTGAAACATTATATCAATTCTTTCAGTGCTTACCAGAGTGTGACCACCAGATAAAGCAACAATGTCTTTGTCACTCAGTCCCATGTGTCCAAAAACCTCCCTCAGATGATCTGAGCCTGATGAAAACGAAGTAAAAGGAAAAAATAACTCGATTTTTCAGAGATAAAAAAAAAACACGATTTTTCAGAGAGACCCTGTTGTTTAAACAACTTCATCTAACTTAAGAGTAAAAGAAGAAAGCAGTAACCTTTTTTGGCGTCAGGCAAGCGACCTTCTGGAGGTGGTTCTGTTTTGTCCTGGAAAGTAAACAATGATCGTCATTTTTATTCGCTGATGAAATTAATAACTGTAGAAGTTCTAACTTGCCAATAACTGAGAACCTCAGGGCAGTATTTGCCTGATATTTAACAATTTCTATTGCATTATAATATAATCTATTTAGCACAACAACTACTGAAATGAACTTGAAGAAAGCCTGGAACTCCATAAGCACTTATGCACACTACTAATTCTCCTGTCATGAGCAGCTAGCTGCACAAACACATGAAAAATAGAGGCAGAGAAAAACTTCTGAATTTATTTATACAAGTTAGATTACTATAAGATTTTGTCCTTAACAAGTCAAGCAAAATTCTTATAATCTGTAGAATGCTAGTTTATCAGTTTCACATTCAGATTCTGTCCAATTTCTATGTGGTACAATTTCTGGTCCTCACTGCATATCGATGCTAATTGAACACTTGCTAATTCCTAATCATTGATAATTTATCTTTTCATCCATCAACGGCCAAGCAGAGGTACAATGCAAGTTAGTTTAGGACAAACAACTCCAACTCCACAACAAGGAGCTAATCCTAGAGATCAAGTTCCTACAGCTCAAGTCCAAAACATTCAACTTTCTTGCATGTTATTATTTCAATAAACTATTGCTTTGGAAAGAAGATGACTATGTACACAATCCCAAAAGAGTATTCTTCATGTCAATCTGGAGAATACATTGAAGCATTGAAAGGGTGGAATAACTTTAATGCAAAAAAAGTTGTGCATGTTAAAGTCTGTGAATTTTAAAGTACTAGTCCCGATGAAGTGAATCTGAGGTTCCATTCAGCCTTTTCTCAAATAGACCACGGAAACAAGCTAAAAGTTGACTATGAAAACTGGCACATATGCAGGGTGTACAGATTAATAAAATACTGAAAATCTTGGAAGTAACTAACTTTTTATAGCTAAAAATAATTATGAACACATGAAAATAGATGAAACCATGTATCACATTTTCAAATTGGCTATCAAGCAAGAAACAGATTGATACATAACACACTTTTAGCATACATCCAATCTTTCTTGCCAGGTGAGAAATGAAAATCCATGTTACTAACCTGTCTCCCAGGGTGAAAAGGAATATCAGGGCCTCCAGTAACTTCTACAGCAACTACTCCAGCCAACTTCAGTTTGGAACCAAAGAAAAGGCAACAGTTAGATGCAGTTGCACAAAAAGAAATGACTTTCTCCTGATATTTAAATAGCCATTAGAACTTCTATACCTGATAAAAGTCGGCATAGGATAGGATTGGAAATTGCTCCTTGATTGGCTCCAAAAGTCGAACCGCAATGTCAAGACCATTGTTAGCTCCATGTTTAAGTTCATCAGGGTGCCTGATTGTCCCAAATGGACCACCAGTTTTGGTTTTGACATCAAATGTCCCTGCTGAATGCCATCTGAAATCCGAGTAATTGAACACTTCAGTTCAGGCATTCATGTAAAGAATTCAGTGCCCAACCTTAGTGGAACATCTTTCGTATTGTGTCAACTTTGGACTTCAACGTCCACACAGTTAAATTCTGGAGAACAAAGCACATAACAACTAGTAAAACCAAAGAACTTCTACACAAAAGACCATCCGGACATGTGATTGAACAGATATTGTAACATCTCCAGTAGGCTTACATTTACGTGTTCACGCATCTCTGAATTTTTAATGGATTTAACTTTATATATATTGACAAGAAAACTATGCATCACTTCGACATAAGTTACAGGACCTATAAACATCAACAGTTCGCGCATCTCTGAATTTTTAATGGATTTAACTTATAGTTATTGACAATAGAACTATGCATCACTCCAATATAAGTTACGGAATCTATAAACATCAAAAGTGTAACGGTCTTTTACATATCAGCATTTTAATCTGTTGTTACATATTACTTGTCTTATTCTTCATATTACTAATCTCACATATCATGGAAAATTGTAGGTACTATAAATATATGGCACCTGGGCCTAACTCAACTCCAAAAGCTAGCTCATTAGGGGAGGATTGTCCAAGTCCATATAAGCAAAACACTGGTCCATTCCCTAACCAATGTGGATTCTAACCCACTCTAACAAGTTCCGCATTCAAATATGTTGCAGTTGTCAAGTTGATTACCTCCTTTATTTTTCTGATTACTAATCCCACTAATCAGAGGTGGAGCTAGGAAACAATTTACCAATGTGAGACTCCAACACGTTACATCAATATAAGTGAAAGCTAAATTAATCAGGTCAATTGGTTGTGTTGCCCATTGCAATTATTTTTTGAGTCTTCATATAAGAGATTTGAACATATAATACAAGAGATCATTGTTGGTTCATTCTCTTGTATTCATATTGTAAAGGACTGTATTGAACCTTATTCGATATCGATCAAGTGATAATTCTAGTCAAACACAGTCCAATTATGAAATGACATTACCTCGCACAAATTTAATCAGATCTAGTACTCCATTTTGCGGAGGAGAAATGATTTTCTAGCTCTTTGCCGGTATGTCACCAATTTGTGAAATGTTAGTTGTTCTTCAGAAATTGAAAATTAATACTCTCTTTCTCTCCGTCCAAAAGGAATTTAAGGATCGGAGTTGAGGATAAAAGCAACAATTCACGGTTTATACAAGGAACTTCATGATTTCAAATATCAAGTAATTGAACTTTTGATCTGCAAAAGACTAAATAATAACACGAAACAATTTGACGTTCAAGTTTACGGTAATTTTTAAGTGCCGCGTGAAACAGAGGAAGCAATACACACAAGCAGAGAGAGAGAGATAGAGAGAGAGATAGAGAGAGAGATTACGCCAGTCGAAGGATAATAGGAGCACAATTCTTCTCGGCGATGAGTCCTCTGAGCTTTCTCTTACATTTCTCTACTGCCTTCTGATACTCTTCGCTCACCGTCGGATAGCACTTTCCCATCTCCGATCACCGTCGATTTCAAAACTACAAAGCCTAAAATTTAAATTTAAAAAAAAAACTCAAATTCAAACATATATATTCAACTATATCACAACGATCCATCATCAATGCAAAATAATAAAGTAATTAAGAAAAAATCAAACCTTTTGAAGCAAAATGAACGAACTGAAGAAGATGAACTCTGAATAAAGAAACTGAAGCATATTTATAGTAGAATGCTTCAATAGCATACGCTAGAAACATCTAGCAACTGTTATGAGCGCCTTGCTGTCCTGTTTGATTTTTCTTACTATTTTTAATCAGCCATTTAAAAACAATTTAATCCCCGTAACATAATACTATTCCCTCCCTCTCAATTTACGTGACACCGAAAAAATTAATATGTTACATAAATTGAGACAGAGGAGTATATTGTACCCGTCCCTAATATGAATAACAAATGCATATATATAACTAAACGCACATATTGATTATGGTGTAATTATACACAACAATAATATACCAAGTAAAATTTTACAAAGTAAAATCTCGGACACTCTGATTATATTGATTAAATTTATAAAATTAAGT